>JBAMJV010009752.1:0-55816 GCA_037951105.1 Echinarachnius parma
GACACCCCCCCCCCCCCCCCTCGAAAATTCTTCATTGACACCCCTCCCCCTCGACAATTTTGGATGACGGAAATGATCCCCCTCTTACAACAAAATCCTGGGTACGCCACTAACTGCTACTACGTACTATTATACTACTACATGTACTACTACTACTACTACTACTACTACTACTACTACTAATAATAATAATATAGGTTTTCTCAGCCAATTTCGTAAGCTTCTCATTCGTTTTGATAAGCGTTTCATTCAATTTCGCGAAATTGAGCTGAAGGCTTGCAATTGTCATTCAAAATTGCATTTTGTTCATACGATTTAACTCTTCGGTCAAGTGATTTACCATTTTTAGCATTCAATTTAAAAAACACGCTATTTGCATTCAATTTCGCCAACGGATTTCACGGAAGGTGGTATTACGTATTCACAAATTTTCTCGCTTTATATTGAATGGCAATTTTACGAAACAGAAACACGTTCTACATCGAATGCAAACAAAATGTTTTCGAATGATTATTATATGAATTCGAATGCTAAAAAACGAATTTGAACTGCAAAATACAGCTGCGGTGACAAAATCGGCGAAATTGAATGCACACAAAATGAATTTGTATGGCCAACTTACGAAATTGACCGAGAAATCCTATACTACTCCCTTACAAAAAAATTACCATGGTAAAACCATGGTTTTCATGGTAGTACCATGGTAATACAATGGAATCCATGGTAATACCATGGTACCCATATGTTGACCATGGTAGTACCATGGCACCCGTGTTATTACCGCGGTAGTACCATGGTTATACCACACCAAAGCATAGTATCCTCTGTGATATCGTGGTACCCATAGTTAAACCATGGTATTACCATGGTATAACCACGGTATACCATGGTACAGAACCCGGGTCAATATACCGTGTCACCATGGTATTGTACCGTGCCATGGTTTTACCATGGTATACCGTGGTACTGTACCATGGTAAATTTTTACAAGGGCTACTACTACTACTACTACTACAGGCTACTAATACTACTAATACTACAACTACTACTAATACAATAATTATAATCAGTGGAGTCATGCATGGTCCAGTACCCAATACACCCATCACTTACTCACTCTGCCCCCCTCTCTCCCTCACTGCCTGCAGCATGGTGCCGATTGCTATTATTGATCTGTTACAATGTATATACGTATATTTAATGATTGGATGCCGAACTTGACGAACTGCTGTCCAAATTTGTAATAATACACTGATAAAATCCCATAATTTATTTACCTAACAATGTTTTACCTTAACAATAACTTGTCCATATTATAACCATACACACAGAGAATCCACTAATTAACCAAAATAATGTTTTTCTACAGGACAGATACAACAAATAATGAGTTACAAAAACACAACATGTAATATATCTCACTCAAAGATCTGGTGACGGGTAAATTGCTGGTACTAATAATAGTGGCTACTTATATAGCGCTCGTCCTATCGTTCGGCGCTCGTGGCGAATCATGTGAGAAATGTTTTTTTGTTTTTTTAATGTCACAACTTCCCTTTAAAACGATGTTATACTATACTAGTATCAAATTGAACAATACTTGTTATCTCATATTGCACCATATTAGCCAACATTAAAGTGGCCAGGCAAACTAAACACATGTTATCTTCTGTTCATCTATATTAGTGTACACATCAACTATATGTAAACCATTTGACCCAAACATATTTTGTTTATTTTAAAACATTTTAGTAATTATTTTTCTCAATATTGAGAAGCCCCCACTTCTGAAAATCTCTTCAAAGTAGAATTCTATTGTTGACCTATTGTGACATCATCAGCCATTCACTACCTTCATTCAAGCTGAGTGCCTAATCACAATAGCATCACACGGTTGAATAGAATACCAACTCACACACCTTCAATTTAAATAGCTGTTGCTATGTCAGAAGAAAAGCACTGTCTAAGCTATTGCATGGAGGTATGCAGGGCATGCTTTTGTGTGGATGTTATGTTTGTACTTTCATCTTTTGTTAATCTCATGGTAGCTGACCAGTGATTGACAGATGATGTCACAACAGGTCAACAATAGCATTTACTCTGGAGGGTTTTTTAGGTGGGGCTTAGCAACATGAAGAAAAATAAATGATAAAATGTTTAAAAATATACAAAACATATTTAGGTCAAACCGTTTACAAATATTGAATGTGTACACTAATACAGATGAAAAGAAGTCAACATGCATTTGGTTTGCAGGGCCCCTTTAAACACGATCTAAGAAAATCGTTTCATAAAAGCGATAAAACATGTATTGCATTAATCCACGAACCAGCCATGATTGTTAGTAGTCCATATACATACTGCTCGTAGGTGTATGGTTAATCCAAATTACGAGAATAATTAATCGTATTTACCATTCATGAGCAGATTGACCGCAAGAGATGCACTAATTATCAGTAATCCGCGGAGCTCCATCATCTGTAAAAAAAAAAAAAAAACAATAACAGCAAAACAGCCTTACTATACTTAAAGTGATCCATTAACTTTGCAAAAATTCAAACAAAATCACTCGGAGCGTGTACACTTTTCTTGTACCTTGTTGTTTGGCTAATGGTAACAGAACATGAAATGAGTTCTGATTTTTTCAAATGTCCCCCCAGTTATGGAGATATTTAAGTTTAACCATTTCGACCATATTCAAGAGTATCTGAATTCGGATACTAAATCCTCCATATTATTCGAATTCGGATACTTAACACGAACGATCGGGATAAAATCAAACATCAATTTACATTTTTGTCACTATGTAAAGGTAAACGTTATTCTCTTTCTATAATGTCGTTACTGTAATTTGCATTCTATTATCATTGAATGTAAAATACATTTGTTTTAGTTTCATGCAATGCAATTTGGTCATATTGATGCTAAAATATCACAATTTATGTATATACATAAATATATACATACATATTATATATCTTGTTTAAAACAAATACAACAAGTAAAAAAGGAGGCAACCTAATTTGTCATTACTTGTTTTTTTCTTCTTTTTTCGTACCGCCAAATGTTTCGTTCGGGCCACCAAAATTTGGAAAAGTTAAGTTTACTGGACATACTGGTTCACCATGACAAAAGAAGAAGTTAGTTTCAAGCATTGGTTCATGGAATGAATATGCTAACACAAAACATGATTGTAATGACCAATAGTGATAGTAAGCAAATAATTACTGTTGGTGAAGGTAATGAAACAGACTATCAGTTCCGAGGCGATCTGGATGTAGCTACCTTTCCGAAGCGAAGCTGAGGAAAGATAACGTATACATTCAGATCGCCGAGGAAGTGATAGTTTGCCATCGCCTGAAACCAAAAGGTGATTATTTGCTATATATTCCACATCAATTATTTTGATCACAAACGACGTATAAGTAACACAAAAGGCTAACAAGTTTGGACTATTGAGCAATTGATCGAGTATTTTATGTTAATTTCGTCAATCCTGCACATGAACAAGATTTATGATTAAAAGTCAAAGACGCTTATACCATTGTCTATTAAGCGTAGCCGCGCGCAAACGTTGCGCATCAGCGCGCTACCTTTCTGCGCACTAACGCGCGCACGCGTACTTGCGCGCGAACAATTTAATATCTACCATATAATTATGAATAAACAAACCAACCCGTTTATAACTAGAAGGCCGACTTATCGCGCGCAAGTCACGTGTCCAATAGACTTTGTATATGGGCAAGATGGCGGAGTGACGCGATTTTTGAAGCTTCCGAGCACTACCACTAGACGTCATCGCGTAGTGACTTAGAAAGATTTGACCAATCATCATGCTATGTTCATGCGTAGACTATCGCGCCTATTTGCCTGCGCACTGTCCTAGATTGTATCACGCTTATACGAACAATGGGATCCATGGTGACGTACGCAAATAAACTTGTTTTATTGACCTCGATCCGGTGACGACGCGTATGAACTGCTCTGTGATTGGTTTATGTAGTTCCCAAGTATCCCATAATGCAACCTGCAGTGGTATGCCTTCCTGTGGCCAAAAATCGCGGTCACTCTGGCAGAGTGACACCCCCCTGATATCTATACAGTGCAACGCACCTTTACCGACTATCTAGTGAGTGCAACACACTTTCACCCAAAATATCTACACAGTCTAACGAAGTTTTCTTCTCCCATCAATGATGGGCGAAACTATATTTCATCACGTGATTAACTTTTGACCAATCGTAGAGCAAGATTCTTAGTATGTGGAATATAATGTTTGATATAATGCAGGGACAAACTAAATATGACTTAGGATTAAATTGAACTCATAAAACCTCGATTGCTTAGCTTAAACATGCACTAAGTGTATTTCAAATGATACAGTTATGTGAGCAACAAGCAGTTGTCCTAGTCCCCAACTAGGTTTAGCTGGGCAAGCCTTATGTACCATTAATTTAACCAAAGTTACAATAGAAAAGATAATGTGATTAAAGGACCTAAAGAATACAACGTACTTTGACACTTATTCCATATTTGATGACTTGAAACATAGATCTGCCGAAAAAAAATCCATGAAAATAAACACAGTAGTGATTTAATACTAGTTTTCTGATGCCAAATCTCACTTAGCAGCCAGTTTACGCCCCACCCACATTTAGGGTCCAGAATCGGCAGCGTGATCGACATGTGATTGACAATTCATTGGCTTACGTCATGACGCGTCATCTACAGAATTTAGTTCATTAGTCCGTTCTTTAGATGACGTCACATTTTGGCGATTTAAAAGGGGCGTTCTCAGGACAATTAGATATTTACTAATTACCCAAAAATTAATTGATTTCATCAGAAATGACTGCCAAATTATTTTTCTTCGGGAAAAATTACATATAGATAGCCGAATTGTGAAAATTAGTCCATCTAGACGCTGTAGTTCCTTTAATGCTTAGCCTCATCACCAACAATGAACTTGCATACAACTTAATGCTAGCGGGCTTTCATGCGTATGGGCCCAGGTGGTTCGTTTAATGATAGGGTTTATTTGGGAATTTCTACGGGGAAATGCATAGACATGAACGGAAAACTAATTAGTTGGTTCTAAATCAAATCTTATTATTCTTTGTCTTGATTATTTGTTAATAAATCACGACATGTTTAATTTCACATGATTTTGTTTGGTTATCGGGCGTCTCCTTATACGTGACCTCTACTGTCACTTTTAGTCTTTCGTCGCAGGTATGAAATTTGAGATGTTGACTGTTTTTGAATTCTCAATGATTTTAGCTTTAAAGGGATTTAGTAACGTTGTTGACATGTGCAAAAAGTGATAAATGGTTGGTACAATGTATATTGGTGTTATCTGATATGTCCACAGGGTAATGTGTGAACATTTAAAGTCAAATAGACATCATTATGGCCGAGTAATGAGCACAAATTCAAAGTGATATTCACTAACTCATTGCACTCACTTTGACACGGTTTTCGCGGTACAGTGGATAATTTCACATCTGAACACTTTAATCGTAAATATCTTTTTAACGGAAGGGAAATTTGAAAAAAAACCGAAACCTGTGCCATGCTTGTATTGCTAATATGAATACAACAATGTATGAAGGAACTAGAATTCCAATTGCATTTTGAGGATTTTGACAATGTTACTTAGTCCCTTATGTATAACTTTTTTTTTTCTTCAAATAAAATGTATTTAAGATTCTCAAAGCAAGTTAACAAAAATATTATCAGTAAAAAATACAAAATAATGTATGTGATGTCAACAACGTAATATACATGATACATATCATAACAAGTTTCAAATGAATACATCTCTCTATTTATCAAGAAATAAAACAAATTTGTCTCGTTTTAAATAAATTATTCGTTCAAGGTCGTAATAATATTTCAAATATTCAAATGATAATTTACAATGTTTACACTTTGTAGAGAATGTATAATATTTTGCGTATAAAATAACAAAATTCAAGTGGCAGAAATTACCTCCAGAAATTCCAAATATAAATGTATTCACAGTCAATATAATTTGGTGTGTTCTTGAAATTGTAATATAAATTGATGTGTTAACGGGCAATCCCAGAACAAAATATGTGCGATTGATTCAACACTATTTAAACAAAAATCACATTGATCAGAGTCTAATATGCCTACCAATTTCAAATATTTATTTACCCCAAGAATATTATGTAATATTTTAAACTGAAAGTAACGCAATTTTGTTGATAATGCATATTTAAATGGAATAGCGTACATTTCTTTCCAATCCAGTATCTGTTCCAATAAAATTGAGTTCCATTTATTTTGTGAAATTGGAACTTGAATTATTTTATCAATGCATAATTTATGAATGAATTTACATATTTTAGTTTTCTTCTTCAACGTACTAATTAAATCTTCGTGCTGATTCATATTTGAAATAGGAGCATTTTTAATAATGTGTTTCCATTGTAAAGGAATGGCGGAAATAACAGAATACAACTCAATAAAATTACAACGAATAATTATGGTATTTTTCTACAAATTCATCCTAACTGAAAAATTACCCATCTTTGTTTAATAAATGAAACAATTTTATTACGCCATTTGTCTCTGTGTGTACGTGTACAGTGTCTGTTCAGTGGGGCACTATTGTGTGCTTTGAATGACTTGTTGTGCTTTGTGGAGCACGTGTATGTATAGGCAAGGTATTGGTCGGAACGCAATTGTGGCCATTTTTATTATAGTCTTATATAATTGTGTTTTTATTCTTGTAATTAATAACTTGTCCTACCCTAGCAGCTGTGGTTTTGGTGTCTTTAAATTGATAATCAATACTGTTTATATTTATGTTGCCATGTATATGTATTTTTATACAACATGACCATGTTGTAAAACAGTGTATACTGACTATGTCATCCTGTATAAATATATTTAATAAATAAATAAATAAATACATATTGGCAGAGTATCTCCCTTAAAATACTTGCGACTTTTCCTATAGGCTCGAACCTACGACCTACTTATTGAACACTTCGAAGTCGCTAACCCAATACACACGACACTCACATGACTGGCCTCATACCAATACATACAGGCGTCAAATATACAGTATCCGAGTCGTCATTGATCAACGCCAGAAAACGGTCAGAAAATAACAAGCAAATGAGTTCATTGTAACTAATTATACTATAAACTACTCCTATACTTTCTATTGATAATTGCCCAGTGGTTACGCGCTTGCTTTGTCAAAGTGTTTAAATATACCTACACTTCCCAATATATTTATCTGTCTTTATCCGAAGCTATTGCAGCTTGGCAATATTCACTTTGATGACATTTTTCCAGTGAAATGTAATTTGCGATACTGTCAACAAAACTATATTGGATGCCGTGTTATATTTGTCATGTACTTGTTTATCGCGGTATTCAGTATGTTTGCAACTTAACACGTGCCCCCGATGGTCCCTCTTAGGTACACCAGTGTCCTTGGTGCAGTTAGATACAATAGTTAATTCACTAGTATTGAAATTATATAAGTAAGTGTCTTTCTTGTAATAATTGGTCAGTGGTTACGTGCATGCCGTGGCATTACATTTTTAAAACATACAACTGAACACTTTTCATTGATAAGCATTTATCTTGCATTTTTGTAATTAACTTTAATTTATTGGATAAGAAAAATATTATATACATTACGTACCATGTATGGATGATTGATATAAAAGTGCTTTCGCGTTTGTTATGGCATAATTTGTCAATTTACCAACACTTTTAATTAAATAAGCTCTTATATTTATTTACTGTATCTACCAAAGCTTGGGAAACTTAATTTGATGACAACTCTCGGAAATGGTAATTTCCGAGTGTGACTTAAAGTGTTTCATTATCTGTGTAAGATTTTTTCTTCAAAAGTGATATTTTAGACTTCAGTCATAACAATACCACTGCAAGATTTTGCTGAATGATGCCAAGAGAACAGGCATGCTTTCGAGCAGGATTCAGAACATCAGATCATCTACACATCTTAAGTCAGATCATTGAAAAGGCAAAGGAATATCGTTTCAACATCTGTCTAGGATTCGTGGATTACGAGAAAGCATTTCCCAGATAGCAATTTAACGTTTATGTAACGTTACCATATGGTTTACATTATATTATAATAACGTTTACTGGATAACGTTACATTATGGTTAGTTTGCTCATTGATTTAACGTTAATGTAACGTTAACATTTACGTTAACCCTAATAAGGCCGGGGGGGGGGGCATAATGCCCCCCCCCCTCCGGAATTTTTTGTATTGCTCCAAAACGCTGCAAGATGACGCGCCGCTGCTTGGTGACTTTTTTCTTTCGGGTCTTGCGCACGTTTTAAAACAAAAATTTCGAAAATCGGACCCTCCGTTACAAAGTCACGTGACCTTTTGTCTATGCATGTCAGCCCGAAAATCGCCAAATTTCGTGATTTGTGTACAAAACATATGGAAATAACAATTTTCATAAAATGAGGTGTATTATTAGATATTTAGTGTTGTTAACATTTTATATGTTGGTTTTGGGGTTCAAAACAGTTAAAGTATAGTTAGAAATAAAATAAACAACAAAAACAATAAAATACATAAGTTAAAAAAACAAAGATATACATAAGAAATTAATAAAACAATAGAAAACAAAAGGAAGAACCAGGCTCTTCCAATTTTTTTTGTTGTAGTATCATTCCAAATGCTCTAAAGAATATATGTAGTGAAAACCAGAGTTTAATTATGAAGAATATATGATTTATGGGTAAAAATATGAATTTCATGACTTATTTGCATAAATGACCATAAATATGCAAATTAATGAATTTTTCAAATAAAAAAAAAAAGACCATTGTATTCTATACACTTCACTTATCACACGTGCAAATTTTTACGGCGATCGGCCGCTCCGCGGCCGAGATCTTAGGGGGGGGGGGGGGGCCATTATGGCCCCCCCCCCCCGGCCTGCTGAAGACCTCAAATAGCCCGGCCTTAATAGGGTTAACATGATAACTAAATATGAACGTTCTGCCAACGTTAACCGGATAACGTTACATTATGGTTAGTTTGCTCATTGTTTTAACGTTATTGTAACGTTAACATTTACGTTAACGTTGTAACTAAATATGAACGTTATGCCAACGTTTACTGGATAACGTTACATTATGGTTAGTTTGCTCATTGTTTTAACGTTATTGTAACGTTTACATTTACGTTAACATGATAACCAAATATGAACGAAAAATTAACTTAAAATCATATGGCAAATGTGTCGGATAGATATATATATACTTATAGAAGTACCTATACCTAGTCTGACATTATAACATTCCTAGTCCTATTCCTAATCCTAATCCTATTCCTATTCCTATTCCTATGCCTTATTCTACACTCGCTACATATCAAGTCTTCATCCACTCAGCTATATATATCCTAGCTTATGTGAGAATATTTTGTTCATGGTTAGTATTTTGATAAAGTCGAATATATTTTATAATATTTAAAAGTATTTACATTGATGAATCATGAGAACAAACATTTAATATGTTTGTTAGATAAGTTAATTACATTTATTTAAAACAATGAGTCAATAATAGCATTGGATGAATTTTAAACAATCAAATTACTCGAAATTTATACTTAATTTGCAGTCAATAATTGCTCATGAATATTCATGAATAACAACCAGCGTTGATCCAACGTTGATTCAACGTTGATTCAACGTTGATCTAACGTTTCATATTTTTTTCAGATTCAGACTCAGATTCAGTTTATTCAAACCATAAAACAAAAGTAAAACATAAATGCCAGTTTGATAATCAAATATACAAAATGGTTTTGGACCCCATAGAAGGAGGAGTTTGTAAATTGGAGCCCTTTTACAAGTTTCTAAAGAAGTAATAATGGTAGGTATGTCATCATTCACACCATACACACAAATATAAAATAGCAGTTTGATAATCAAATATACAACATGGTTTTGGACCCCATAGAAGCAGGAGTTTTTAAATTGTGGCCCTTTTACAAATTATACAATTCTAAAGAAGTAATGATGGTAGGTAGGTCATCATTCACACCATACACACACACCATTCACTCAAGCCAGGGGTGTCGATCCGTTTTTGAGATTGGGGGGGGGGGGGGCGGTTTTAAAATTGTATAAAATAGTGAACCTACTCATAACGTATTTTAAAAGGGCATAGTGAGGAAAAGACTGAGCCTTGCATGAGATAGATCTGCGTGATCATGTATACTATAGAGCCATCGATATAGTCTAGGGCATTGGGCTCCCATGAAACTAAGCAAAAGCGTCAACAATTACTCAAAAGTATAGGGGAGACATTGCGAGGAAACGAAGCGACCTAGCGGGGGAGGGTGTGGTAGGGGGTGTCCCCCTCCCACAGTAGGGAGCTTTTGTATTTTGGGGCGGGAAATTGTGCGATTTGGTGCGCACCTGAGACAGAAATTTCACGTAATATGAAGTATAGGTATGGAACCAAACATACATAATGACAAAGGGAGGGGGACGGTGCCCAACACATTTAAAAAGGTGAGATCCCGCAACCCAAATGAAACTTGCAATATGAGAAACTGTATGCGCGCGAAGCACGCGGCAAAAATAAGATTTACAGTCCTTTTCAAACTAAAAAACGGCTATTTTGAAGATTTATTATTGATAAATGTGTCTTTCCCCTCTTTGGCATTATATCACTCGATTTTTTTTCTTCCTCATTTTCGGAATTATTGGGGGCGAAATTATATGTTCGCCTCCCCCCCCCCCCCATATTTTCATTGGGGGGGGGGGGGGGCGACCGCCCCCCTGCCCTCCCCCCCCCCCCCCTCCCCAAGATCGACACCCCTGACTCAAGCCCACATCATGGACACTGCTATGAATACAAGAAGAGAATAGAAGGAGCGAAGAGGGGGATAGGAACAAACGAAGATAAAGAAAAAAGTGAAATAGAAGAGCAAGTGAAATTATTGGCAAACATCCTAATTCCAACAGATAATTTTGTAATCATATTTTTATGCAAGAGTTTTTTAACCATGCTGCAAATTAAATAACCTAATTTTCCTATTTCAAAGCTAGATAACAACACATGTATGTTTAATGTCGAATAACGTTTCACCTTAATGGCTATTGTCTAGTAATGCTAATCCATGACATTTTGTCCGATACCTTTGCAATGATGAGTGTCTAATATAGCCTTAAATATTACATCATTCCAACAATGAAGTATTTTAACAAGGGTGAACAAGCGTGGACAAACAACGTAGTTCGAACAAATAAAGAGCAATTAGCCTCAATTCAAAAGGGCACTTTATCCACTTGTGGTATTTTTAAGTAATTTTAGGTTTTTTATTAAACCACTTAAATGTCCACCGAAAAAAAAAAGAAAAAAAAAAATATGTAACGTTACCATACGGCATGCCGTTTACAATATATTGTATTTACCATGTTTACATTATGGTTTGTTTGCTCATTGCGTTTACGTTATTGTAATGGGTAGTTTAGTTTGGGTGGAGAGGGCTCTGCACATCACAAATTTGTGTGAGGTAATGAAAAACTGAGTGTCGAATTTGAGAGAACATGCTATTTTAATGGCAGAATAAACTTTATATGGTCAAAATTGACCCAGAAACGGCTGAAATATCAATAAATATATCTGATCTTATAATTATTTGGGGCCCAAATAATTAGATGATTTTAAGAAAAAAAAAAAAAAATGCTTGCACTTTTTCAAAAATGTTCAAAAGCGTTTTTTAAATAGTTGTTGATTATCTCGTTATTTAATCATTATATCAATAAATCATCACATGCATAATTATGTATGAAAAATGGTTAAAACCAATGCCTTTTTAAAAAGCGCCCTTTTGTGTTTTAATGGCTCTTTTTGATTGATAACAGGCTTTTTACTTAGTCGTTTGTAATTCTGTATACCTTTCGAGCATGGTGGAGTTATATTATATATAACGTTACATTATGGTTAGTTTGCTCATTGATTCTACGTTATTGTAATGTTAACATGTACGCAATAACATGATAACTAAATATGAACATTATGCCAACGTTTACTAGATAACGTTACATTATGGTTAGTTTGCTCATTGTTTTTACGTTATTGTAACTTGACCTTTACGTTAACATGATAACTAAATATGAACGTTATGCCAACATTAATTGGATAACGTTACATTATGGTTAGTTTGCTCATTGTTTTAACGTTATTGTAACTTTAACATTTACGCAATAACATGATAACTAAATATGAACATTATGCCAACGTTTACTAGATGACGTTACATTATGGTTAGTTTGCTCATTGTTTTTACGTTATTGTAACATTGACCTTTACGGAAACATGATAACTAAATATGAACGTTATGCCAACATTAATTGGATAACGTTACATTATGGTTAGTTTGCTCATTGATTCTACGTTATTGTAACGTTAACATTTACGCAATAACATGATAACTAAATATGAACATTATGCCAACGTTTACTAGATAACGTTACATTATGGTTAGTTTGCTCATTGTTTTTACGTTATTGTAACGCTGACCTTTACGTTAACATGATAACTAAATATGAACGTTATGCCAACATTAATTGGATAACGTTACATTATGGTTAGTTTGCTCATTGTTTTAACGTTATTGTAACGTTAACATTTACGCAATAACATGATAACTAAATATGAACGTTATGCCAACATTAATTGGATAACGTTACATTATGGTTAGTTTGCTCATTGTTTTAACGTTATTGTAACGTTAACATTTACGCAATAACATGATAACTAAATATGAACATTATGCCAACGTTTACTAGATGACGTTACATTATGGTTAGTTTGCTCATTGTTTTTACGTTATTGTAACGTTGACCTTTACGGAAACATGATAACTAAATATGAACGTTATGCCAACATTAATTGGATAACGTTACACTATGGTTAGTTTGCTCATTGATTCTACGTTATTGTAACGTTAACATTTACGCAATAACATGATAACTAAATATGAACATTATGCCAACGTTTACTAGATAACGTTACATTATGGTTAGTTTGCTCATTGTGTTGACGTTATTGTAACGCTGACCTTTACGTTAACATGATAACTTAATATGAACGTTATGCCAACATTAATTGGATAACGTTACATTATGGTTAGTTTGCTCATTGTTTTAACGTTATTGTAACGTTAACATTTACGCAATAACATGATAACTAAATATGAACATTATGCCAACGTTTACTAGATAACGTTACATTATGGTTAGTTTGCTCATTGTTTTTACGTTATTGTAACGTTGACCTTTACGGTAATATGATAACTAAATATGAACGTTATGCCAACATTAATTGGATATCGTTACATTATGGTTAGTTTGCTCATTGATTATACGTTATTGTAACGTTAACATTTGCGCAATAACATGATAACTAACTATGAACATCATGCCAACGTTTACTTGATAACGTTACGTTATACGTTACACTAACCGTTAAATGTAACACCAGAGCTAATCAATACATAACATTATTATAACGTCTTTTATCCGTTAACTATTACACCAGAACTAATCAATATAATAACGTTACTACAATGTTTGTCTTTTAACCATTTAATCAAACACACAAGCTATCCAATGCATAACATTACTACAACGTTGGTATTTTAACCATTCAATTAAACACCAAGGCTAACCAAAATATAACTTGACAACAACGATGGTCTTTTAACCGTTAAATTAAACACCGGTGCTAATCAATATGTAACGTTATTACGATGTTTATATTTTAACCGTTAAATTAAACAGAAAGGCAAATCAGTATATAACGTCACTACAACGTTGGTCTTTTAACCATTAAATTAAACACAAAAGCTAATTACTTAATAACGTTACCACAACGTTTTTCTTTTAACCGCTAAATTAAACAACAAAGCTAACCAAAATATAAATTTACAGCAACGTTTGTCTTTTAACCGTTAATTCAAGCACCAAAGCTAACCAAAATACAACGTTACTCCTACGTTTGTCAGTCTTAACCGTTAAATTAAGCACCAAAGGTAACGAAAATATAACGTCACCACAACGTTGGTATTTTAACCGTTAAATATGCACCAAAGCTAACAGATATGTAACGTTACTACAACGTTGTAACAGCAATGGTAACCAAAAATCAACCAAAACAACCATATTCTAACGTTAGAATAACGTCTACCTGTTATCTGGGTTGATAGTTAAGACAGGCAATCACTATTAGATGCTTTGGAGAAACAGATTAGCGATGATAAATACATCCGCCTCATCAAAGCTATTTACAAAAATCCTATAGTGCCAAAATTCATCTGTATAATACTTCTACAAATACTTTCAAAATCCTGATAGGTGTTAGAAAAGGTGATCCAATTTCTCCGAAACCCTATACAGCAGCGCCATGGAAGACGTATTCAGAAACCTGGTTTGGCAATCAAAAGGAATTGCAAAAAATGGGAAACATCTTAATCAAGTAAGGTTTGCAGATGACTTCATGCTTGTTAGTCATGATCCTCAGGAACTACAGACAATGATCCATGAGAACAGTGTACAGAGTAAAAAAGCAGTACTCAAAATTAACATAAAAAAGACCAAAGTAATTATGAGCAACCAGCTAAAAGATCATACAATTAAAATTGATGGCATGACAATTGAGAAGGTGGATAGCTCCATATACCTCGGCCAAAAATTACCCTTGAAAATTAAATGGCAGGAGAAGTGTGAAAAGGAAAACAGTTAGCTTGGGTGAAATTTGGGAAACTCAGTATCATATTCAGAAATGAGGATCTTCCAATCTTCCTCATCAGACAAATCGTTAACCAGTGTGGTACTATCCTGTTGGGCAGAGACTTGGGCAACAACTAAGACATTGTAAAACAGCTTAGAGTCACATAAAGAGCAATGGAGAGGATAATGGTATGAGTTTCAAGAAGAGACAATGTCAGAAAGAAGGACTTAAGAAGAACAAAACGACATGCCATGGATATCATACATGAAATAAAAATTAAAAAAAGAAATTTAGATGGGTGGGCCACCTTGCAAGAACTAAAGATAATAGTTGGAAACATAATATAACTAATTGGCCACTAAGAACACAAACCAGACGAACGAGTAGGCATTGGATGGACCACATCAGATAATTCGGGAGTGTGATATGGATGCGACAAGCACAAGAAAGAAGAAATTGGAATGGTGATAAAGAGGCCTTCCTTCTGCAGTGGAGAGATATAGGCTAGATAGATAGACAGAAAGATGCCATAATTTGTGACTATACAAACTCTGTTCATGAATATACAGTAATCACTATAGAGTGTTAATATTAAATGAAATTTTCCGAATTGCACTGAACGAGTAGCGTATGATAGGAAGCACGCTGTAACATGAAAGGGAGGAGAATGGGAGTCGTTAACGAGATTATTTGCCCCCAAATTACTCATGTATTCAATTGTGTTATTTTCAACATTTCATAAAAATAAAGTTTAGCATTTACTTTACTTGACGTTTTGCCAGGAAATTTATTATTGAAAGCTATATTTTCGTTTTTTTTTTACCTAGCAGGGATACACATGGTCAGTGATGCAAAGCCAGGTCAGTTGTATTCTGTCTTTGTTCTAGACTGGCCACCTATATTGCAGTGTTCATTAATATTACCAACTTTTTAAAAAGAAGCAAATGAATGCAAGTTCATGAGATTGTTGCACATTAACTATTCCAGAGCCAAGCTATGCACTTCTTGAACGCCCCCCCCCCCCCCGTATAAAGTAAGAGCAAATACAAACATTAAACAATTTTAGAATTTAACTTACACTTCAACTTCTGTTTAACCATTAAAATGCTGGGCTATAAAATTTGAGGTCTTTTTACGGCCGGGTGCTATGGTCACAACCCTAAACAGTAGACTGCTCGGCGGCGAGTTTTTAGCCAATTTCGCACGGGTACCGAGCGGTGGCACAGATGCCTCGCCGATCACCGGCCGGCCACCGGGCGATTTCTTAAAAACCGGTAGGAGACCGCCCAAGAATCGATGGGTCATCAGTCGGTCACTACCGGGACGCCGGGTGGAAGGGCTCCCCGATTTCGCCCAGTTTTGACCTACAATGGACCGGCGACCGACGGAAAAATCGACAGGGCACCGCCCAGGCATCGCTGGGTCTCTACAGCCTGCTCGACTTCTCCCAAAATTGTTTGGCGAAAAGTGAAAGAGCACACAATTTTGATTACATAATCAACTTAATTTGATCAAAATCGGTTAAGAATTAGCTAAAATATGTTTCGATATATCCGATGTTAACAAATGTGGGTCCCACATTTATTCAACTGAAGAGAAATTCGATATAATGCCTACAATTTTTCGACAATATACCAAATATGTTTTTGAATAGTTGTTAAATCTCTATATTGAATAATTGTAAGAAACAAAACAAATCATATTCACTATTATTTTGTTATAACAAAATAATGAAACCAATATGTTTTTAGAGAGCGCCCTCCTTTGTTTTAACGGTGTTTTTTTATGATAACAGCATTTTAACTTCGTCAGTTGTCCTGCCTTTCAGGCATGGTGGAATCACAACTTTTAGTTTGTAAGGATGTGGTGCTTGTTTTGGTTACTTAAATTCAGTCTGACAAAAACTGTACTATCCCTTTAATCGATCATAATTTGTTGGTAAATTCTCGATCGACCTCGCTCAAAATAGTTTTTTTTTGTTACCTATATTCATCTAATCTCGTTAACAGCAAGTTATTAACAAGGTTGGATGTCCATATAATTATGATTAAAGTGATCCATTAACTTTGTGCAAATTCAACCAAAATCACTTGGGGCTTGACACTTCTCTTGTACCTTGTTGTTTGGCTTATGTAAATAGACGAATGAAATGGGTTTTGATTTGATAAAATGTCTCCTTAATATGGAAATATTTCAGATTGGATTTTAAAGTGTCTGTAGACGCTTTTGACCGTGGTCAAGAGTATCCGAATACTTAATCCTCTATAGTATCCGACTTCGGATACTTCACGCCAACAATCGGGAGAAAATCGGGCACCGATTTACTTTTGTTGTCAGTAGTTAAACGTTATTCATTTTTTATGAAAATCTCACATATCATTCTCAAGAATCTTCCAATGTTATTGATATATGATTGAAGTCTCAATTATCCCTTTTGGGGAAAATCATAAAGTTAAAGGATCACTTTAATATTCGAACTTTTTGGGGGGCGAAAGAGTAATGCCGTACAATGATCGTGCAATAACCCACTCTTAACATCACACACGCCGCCAATATCTGCCGGCCAAATTTTAATTACACTAACAGCAAATTATTACAAATTAATGTCAAAACAATATGTATATAACTCATCATAATCATATTTTTGTTTGTATTTAACAAAAATGGTTCAAACCAATATTTAGAGAAAAAGAAAGTACTACCCATGCTTTATTTCTTTTATTGCAAAAGTAGCCCATGCTATTGATATTCTTCCCACATAGTGGGTATTTTCCTGGATTGATCCAAGACCTACGACACAGTTAACCATGATATTTTACTTTATAAACTTTCTCATTACGATGTGCCTTTGAGTGGTTCAGGAACTACCTCTCTAAAAGAAAACAAAATATAGAATTGGTAAACGCATCACCATTCTAAAGCATGTGTTTATGCGGTCTGAATTGCGAAGCCTAATGTGTGCGGAGCGAACGAATCGCCCGGGATTCTATGGCGTACAAACGTACGAGTGAATGGCATTGGCGCACTCGCAAATGGTTCGCCCGATATAGAACTAGGAAATAGTAGTGGTTCCGTAAGTGTGATAAATTAACTGCTTTGTTTATGAATTGCACAACCCTTTGCAAAATGTTGGGAGCTATTTGATATCTATTTGATATCACAAAACGGTACTAAAGCATACAATTATGTGTTGTTCTTTGCCTGGTGGTCCCTTGTAATACTCTTAGTGCAGTTTGTGTTATGTTTTACTCCGCCGCATTCAACTAATTAGTATTAGCTGCTCTATTAAATGCTTGAAGTGGCCCGGCAAATACAATTAATACTTGTACTGCTTACTGCTTCAGTGGCAAAAAACAGCAACATTTATTTGTAATACAATTTGTACACTCCTCTTGTCACAATAGGTAAATTTACAATTTGACTGATGTTCACTCTCATTTTTTTGTTTAGTCTCGATCGATCTCGCTCAAAATTGTATTTGCATGTACCTTATTTATATTCATCCAATTTTGTTAACAGCAAGCTAATAGCAAGGTTCGATGCCCATATAATTATGATTAAAGTGATCCATTAACTTTGTGAAAATTCAACCAAAATCATTTACGGGCATTTATCTTGTACCTTGTTGTTGTGCTTATGGTAATAGAAGAATGGATTGGGTTTTGTTTAAATGTCTCCCTAATTATGGAAATATTTAAGATTTCATGCTAAAGTGTCTGTAGACGCTTTCGATCTTAGTCAAGAATATCCAAATTCGGAGACTAAATCCTGCAAATTATCCAAATTCGGATACTTCACGCCAACGATCGGGATAAAATCAGACATATATTTACTCCTTTTTCACTAGGTAAACGTTATTCATTTTCTATGAAAATCTCACATATTATTCTCAAGAATCTTACAATGATATTGGTATATGACTGAAGTCTCAAATATCACTTTTTTGGGGAAATATAAATTTAATGGATCATGTTGTTTTGCGAAGGAGTGATGTCGTACATTGATTGTGCAACTACCCACTGTTATCATAACACACGCCGACAATATATACCGCCCAAATTTTCATTGATTAATAAGCCATTATAATTTCTTAAACAACTATCACTGATAACATGGATTAAAGTGAACCAAGTAAAGTGTCTAACTCCACGAAAATTACTTGGAACTTCCTCGTTTCTCTTCTGCCGTGTTGTTTAGCTTATGGTAAGAGAAGAATACAATAGGGTTAGATTTTGTTCAAATTTCCCTTTAGTATGAAGATAATTATCATTGAAAATCATCATCTCAAAAGCGTTGCCCAACGCTTTTGGTGAAAAGTACCATTGCTGTAGCTGAACACATCC
Source organism: Echinarachnius parma (assembly GCA_037951105.1). Taxonomy (NCBI): domain Eukaryota; kingdom Metazoa; phylum Echinodermata; class Echinoidea; order Clypeasteroida; family Echinarachniidae; genus Echinarachnius; species Echinarachnius parma. Next base: position 19,125 of record JBAMJV010009752.1, read on the forward strand.
GGCCGGCGCGCCACGCGATCGATGTACCCGACTGTTGAGCCGAGCGCGCGCAAATTTTGTACCGTCTGTATACACGGGTGCGGATATCGTCAAACAGACGATTATTACTGCGACAAATCTACGGCAGGCCATCAGTATTCGGTGATAAAATATGAACTCAATATTCGTTTTTTTCACTAGGTAAACAGTGGTCGTTTTCTTTCAAACTTTCACAAATCTTTGAATTGTATTTTACAATGATATAGGATTCAAGTCTCAAATGTCATTTTGTGCAATATCTGACAATTTACAGAGATCACTTTAATAGACTGATTGATCAATCTCTTCGAATAACATTAACGTCTGTCTGTTTTTGTGATGTAAAATCTGAAAGAGCACACAATTTTAATTACATAATCAACAGTATTTGATCAAAATGGGTTTATAATTAGCTGAAATATCTTTAAATATATCCGATTTGAATAACTGTAGGTCCCACATTTATTCAACAATTTCAGACAAAAATCGATATAATGCCTACACTTTTTCGAAAATATACAAAAACTGTTTTTGAATAGTGTTGTTAATGATCTCTATTTTGAATAATTATAAAAAATTTAAAAAATCACATTCACAATTTGGATGAGACCAATATGTTATTAGAGAGCGCCCTCTTGTGTTTTAACGGCTGCTTTTTGAATGATAACAGCATGTTAAATTCATAAGTTTTCCTACCTTTCAGGCATGGTGGAATTACAACTTATAGTTTGTAATGATGTGGTGCTAGTTTTGGTTACTTACATTCAGTCTGACCAAAACTGTACTATCCCTTTAACCAATCATAATTTTTGGTAAATTCTCGATTGATCTCGCTCAAAATTGTATTTTGTTGTAAACCATATTCATCTAATTTTGTTAAAAGCATGTTATTAACAAGGTTGGATGCCCATATATATTAAAGTGATCCATTTACTTTGAGCAAATTCAACCAAAATCACCTGGGGCTTTCAAACCTCTCTTGTACCTTGTTGTTTGGCTTATGTAAACAGACGAATGAAATGGGTTTGGATTTTGTCAAAAGTCTCCTTAATATGGAAATATGTAAGATTGGATTTTAAAGTGTCTGTAGACGCTTTCGACCGTGGTCAAGAGTATATACAGTAAGGGCAAATTACAAACATTACCCCATTAAAGAATTTGGTATAAAATGCATTCTCCATAGTAATTTCGTGACAAGTTCTGAATGGGTTCATAGATATTATAGTAAAATACGGCGAGGGGGGGGGGGGGGGGGGGGTGTGGGTTATGCCACCCCCACCCCCCTTAAGGCTATGGTCACAAACCAAAACAGTAGACTGCTCGGTGGCCGGGCGGCGAGTTTTTAGCCAATTTCGCGAATTTTGTTTTCACAAACAGGTTTACTATGGCACTAACACATAAGATATGCCCGTTTAATTGGAATCTGGCTTATGTAAACAGACGAATAAAATGGTTTGGATTTTGTCATTTGCATTTTTAGCAGACTGAGGTGTCATGTTAAAGCTGCTGTAGAGCATTTGCACTAGAATTTCATCATTATTATTATTATTATTATTTTGAAGATGTCCATTTATTCCTATGGGGAACTCAAATTGGCAACGCACTCTGATAAGTGTGTGGACTACTCCCCATATAGCTTTGTACACAAATGTTCTCATTTTTACAGTTTTCTTCATATTCACAATTTTCCATTCCCCCAACTCATGATATGTTGAACTCAAACGAAGGGTAAACAAACATTTTGAGAAAATTGAACAAAGTCGATATTTTGTGTACAAAATGTACGGGGAGTACTCCACAACTTTGCCAAAGTGCGTTGCCAATTTAAGTCAGTCGTATAAATAAATGGCCCTTTTCAAAGACCATAGTTTTCTTATTTCTTGACCGATTGTGCTCAAATTTTCAGGGACTATTCATCCTATTTAATTTCTTATAGTGCATACAACAATTTGTCTAGATTTCATTGTCCTTTAAAGGTGTTTTCATATTAAATTTCAAAATAAAGCACTCAGTGAACGAATACTATCTTTAAAAGTACCATTACCCGAGTATATCTTTAAAAGGTGTCTATCCGGCCCCACTCAAGTGACGTGTGACGATCGTAATTTCCCAAAGAATCAGATTAAAGGTTGATTTATAGCGACACATAATGGTCGGAATTAGGGCTCAGAAATGTAATTAAAATCAGGCTTTCGTTCGTAGGGGAAGTGACTTATCGGTGCCATCTATTGACATGCAGATCTACTTCGATCCATCATATCTGGCAACCCCAAACACCTAAGAACCAGACAATTATGCATCCAATTACATAATAATCCAATTCTATCTACCCAGTATCGGCTTGTTGGCCTCATGCAACCAAGCTGGCCAATATTATGATTGTGATTGGAATTGTATTAGAATTTGCGACAAAGGGCTGCAATATTTGACCGGGATACAGAGAAAGGTATAGAAAATCCTTTATATCCCATTTCTCACTTTTGGGAATAAGTTATCACATTATAATCCCGCCACCGTGAAGACATCAACAGAATAATTGGCATATTACGATTAAACATATCATACATTTTAACATATCGTATAATGATATATATTCTGTTTATAACACAAATTTAAATTGATCAGTCAAAAAAATAATCACACTTGGTGTTCAAATATGTCAGAAATAATATGTCAGTCATGAGTGTAACAAAATAAAGAATCACAGTGTCACCATGGTTGTATCTCCCCTAGAATAATCCATGGGCCCCGTTGCAGAAAGTTATATCCATTAAGGTGAATGGGTAAGTAAACTATTCGTGTCAATTTAATTCTTGCAATTTAATTTAGTATTCTGCAGAAGGATACGAATGTTCTGCTGTTTGAAACAACATTAATATGCAGTAGAATTTGATGTACAATATTATATTACAAATATTCGTTTCTGCTTTTGAGGGAATTTCTGTCTTGATGAAATTCTAGTGCAAATGCTCTACAGCAGCTTTAACATGACCCCCCCCCCCCCCCCCCCCCCCCCCCCCCCCCACTGAGAGGACTTTCAGCCAATTGTCTTGGTCTCGACATATTTCGGCAGGTGGTCTCGGCCGCGAACAAATCATTCCCCCAGGTGTAAGAGCCTGTCTACGCCACTGGTCCTGGATGATTGTCCAGGGGGTAGTAGTCCGGATGCGTATGCAAAACATATTAACGGAATGATTATAGATGACCTTTCGTTACAAAGATATGTACGATCGAAGTATTCAGATAAGAAAACCTCCGGTGGAGTTTTTCTTATCGTGTACAACGTGAGTGCAGTGAGTTAGTGAATATCACTTTGCATTTTCGCTCATTACTTGGAGTAATGAGCGAAATGCCAAGTGACTTATTTCACACAATACCCTGTGGACATATGAGATAACAGCAATATACATTGCATCAACCATTCATCACTTTTTGCACATGTCAACAAAGTTACTAGATCCCTTAACCAAAAAGCTTCCTCTTTTCAGTAATTTCAAATTCTTATCGAGCATGGTTGATTTATAACTATTATATTGTAATGGTGCGGGTTTTGGTTACTAAAATTATGTTTGACCAAAACTATACTCTCTTTTATTATTTCTTTCAACAAAACATTACAAATGGATAATAATAATTTACCAAAACTTTATTATCCCTTTAATGTAGGACAAACAAATGGCATATTTTGTATACATAACATTATTCACTCATTATGTCGCAACAATTTGTAACTACTCTGGAAACGACCTGGAAATATTACATCAGTTGTTTTATTTCAAAGGTATAATCCTTTCTGTTTTTGTGTATGCTCGTATAATTTATCAAATATGCTCAAAATGTATTCGGAATCGTAATATATTTATTGACTTTAAAGAGACTTAGTAACATTGTCCAAATCCTCAAAATCCAATTGAAATTACAGCGGTTCCCTCATACCTTGTTGTATTCTTATTAACACAAAAAGCATGGGACAGGTTTCGGTTTTTCAAATTTCCGTTTCGTTAAAAAAATATTTACAATTGAAGTGTTCAGATGTCAAATTATCCAATGGATCGTCAGAACCGTGTACAAAGTAAGTGCAATGAGTAAGTGAATGTCACTCTGCATTTTTGCTTATTTCGGCCATATAATGTCCAGTTAACTTGACATATTTACACAACACCCAGTGGACATAACAAATAACAAAAATATACATTGTATCAACCACTCATTCGTTTTTGCACATGTCAAAAAACATTCGAAACATAATATACTGTGATATTGTTTTATTTTTTGTTAACAAAGCTCACATTCTCGTTCAAGTTATTAATCAGAGTGAGCTACATTACTTACCAAATAAGTTATGTATCAAAATTAATATACAAGCAAATACAACATAAACAGTCGTCTAGCCAAAAGTAGCTATCCAGTATAGGCTGAAATACTATTGAACCAACAACAATTATTGGTAAAGGTGGAGGAAACATACCGTCTTGCTGCTTAACCCCGATAAAATCTTCAAAAACTTGTTTTTTAGAACAAAGGTCCGTCCAAATTTTACTCGATTTAGTGATGCTGTATTCAATAGTTGATATTTTATGACAAGTCGACCAGAGCTGCTCTGATATAAGCCTCCTCATAAAACTTTACAAAAAAAGAGTCTTTAGAGTACCACCCGCATGAGTCCTTAAATCATGGACCGTCAGCTTCTCTCCTGAGTATCGGCATGACGATGTTTGCAGCGCATGCGTGAATTAACAGCGTAACCATGATTATCAAACAAATAGTGGCCGTATTGACTTAACGAGCCGCGTCGGTTGTGTCAGATGGCGCTATCCAAAGACCTCAAAGGGAGACGCCACATTACACGTACGACGCGCGCTCTGTAGCTCCTATACGCCAGCGAGTTGCGCGGGTGTCGCACTTACGCACGATTCCGCCTAGTCCTGATGACATGGCACTGCCCTGTGCGCATTTAAAAAATTGACGACGAAGTTAAACAAAAAGAAAGAGAAAGACAACAGACGATGCATGGCATTCGGTAAACTCGATGCACGTTGTAGAAAACCATGACAACTTCAACACTGCTCTCCATCACACTTATTTCAACGCGTACGTTTGAAACTGGTTCAGGAATGATAGGACAATAGATCGGGCTTCCCAGAGTTTCATATGTTATTTACACAAATACTATGGTCATCATTTTGGCAAATTCATTATTGAATTGAAGTTTAGTCTGTCCATGATCATTACATAGAATTTTTTTTTTCACTGGTTACATTTTACAATGAGATAATATATCATAATAAAAATAAATCACATTCATAAACAATATTATTTGACACTAAATCAAACTACCATTTAACAGTTACATATTTTGTACAATTATTTTCATATATATAAACGAAAATCTATTTCTTCATGTGCTCCCCTTTAAACAATATAATAACGTCACATCCCCCCGTTACCAATTAAATATCAATTGCATCCAAAATAGTTTCCCTATAGAGTATTCAACAACATTAACATATTACGTGAATATATAAATAACAAATTGACAAAATTCTTTACAATTATTCTCGTTTATTCTCAACTTTCTCGACCGGTTCTTTTGTCCACATTTCCCACTTCGTAACATTTCTATATCAATCATGTATCCTGTTGTTTCACATCCATTAAACTAACAAAAGATGTCACCATTTAAACTGAACCCATTACATCAATTCCGAAAATACATGTTTGACCTGTTTCCATAGCTACGTTTGTCATTGCTAACGCACAGTGATTTACCTCATTCATTCCCTGTCTATTCGGAACTATGTGCAATGATGGGAAGGTGGACAAGAACTAACAAAATTGCATTATTTCAAATTGTTTTAATTGTTGGGGCTTATCTCGATTTATTAAAGGGATCTATTATCTTTGTTGGCATGTGCGAAAAGTGATGAATATTTTGTTAAATTAGTAGTTTTGTGAATTGATATGTCCTCTGATTATTGTGTGAACGTTACGTGGATGTTTGATGGCCAAGTTATGAGCCAAAAATGCAAAGTGATATTCCCTAATTCATGGCACTGACTTTGTTCATGGCTAGGACTATCCAGTGCCCTTCAATCGCTAATATCTTTTTAACGAAAAGGGTGGTTTGAAAAAGCCAAACATATTTCATTCTTCTATTGGTAACACAAATACAACACAGTATGAAATATATACTATGATACGCTTACGAAATCTAGGACATCGTACGATTTGAAATGCCCAAAATTCAGTCGCAAAATCGTACGATATTTGTAAAAATGCTACGGTATTCGTGCTTGGTCCGCACAGTGCCCTTGCGGTGCCCGTGCGATACTTTCTACGACTTTGTCTACGGTTTGTCTCCCTATATACTGTTTTATTTGTATTATTTGTATTTGTTGTCAATAAAAGGTCATCATCTGTATGTTCATGCGGTTTTTCACCGAAAACGGCCTTCCATGTGTGTTGTGTGTATTGCGCGCCCTTGTATATATCGCTTAAATACCCTTATGCGTCACCAGTTCTGTCTCTGTTCACATCAAACCATTATTTCTCCTCATTTCACCTTCACATATGTTACTTTCCCATCTTTTCAGTCATTCTCAATCGTATGTATTAGTCATCCTGTGCTATATCCTGTGATATGCATGTTGTATGTGTTGTGTCGTATTGTTTTGTTCTACTTGTCGAAGTCTATGTCGGCGTACCCATTTATCCGTTTTAAGCAACCTTTATTGGAAGCAAGTCCAACTCAAATGTACAATTTAGTGTTAATTGTAAAAGTATGTTTGAAATGTATTATTTGACTTGTTTATGAAGTATAATTTAAGTGCTTTATTATTACTCGAAGGGGTCCACAATATACAAGCACTGTTTTTCAGTGGATCTCTCCATTTCTAAATATTATGTTATTTACTGTATATTATAGTTTCCATTGTACTTGTAATTCATGTAAACTCTATTTGTGTTGTATAATGTTATATATTTGTCAGGGTCTATGGTCAGTCGATCAGTTAAGCCACCTTCTCTGTTCTATAGTGTCAAGTGTCTGATTACGCAACAATTCTGGCTGCAGAACGTGGTTTCTATCCTGGAAGGTTCGGGCCTTTCATGAATGCCGCTATTCAGAGAAGCGTATTCATGAAAGTGCATAAATCTCCCGCATAGATTGAAGTCTCAAATATTACTTTGGGGGGAAAATATGAAGTTAATGGATCACTTTGATACTCGATCATGTTTTTTGGCGAAAGAGTGATGCCGTACGTTGATAGTGCAATGACCCACTGTTATCATAACACACACCGACAATATCTACCGCCTAAATGTTCATTACGCTAACAGCAAGCTATGACAAATTCATGTTAGAACAAAATGTAAATCACTTATCATAATCATCATTCCAGTGTAAAACACGATATTTTATTAAAGGCTAAAACAACGAGAATATTAATGTTGTTGTTTGATATCTAATATATACTGTTCATATTTTTTTTTTTAAATCTTCAAAATTGTAATGTGCATCACATAAACGTTTCACGTGACAGAAAGGCTTCTAATTGGCGACTTATTTACCCTCAGTCCGCCATTTTGTTCATGTACAAAAGTATATGGCACGTAATTGCGCGCGCATACAGTTTACCTTCTAGTTCTACAATGGCAGTTATAGTCATACGTATATGCTAATAACTCGATGATATTCCCAATGCATGTGTCTGATAGGGTTAAGCGTACGTGTAATTGAATTGGGGAAATAGTTATACGTACATTACACATACAGTGGGCACAGGCTCCACAATATGCATGCAAGTTAAGCCCGGCGCAGACAGAGCCGACTCGACCCGATCCGACTGGTTTCAATCAAGCTAGAGTTGGGCCCGGTCGGTCGGAGCAGATGTATCGTGTCGAATCGGCCCCAACTGGCATCCGACTGTCTCTCGACTGGCAAAATGTGTGTCGCAAGGCACTGAAAACTGAGCCGATCGGAAGGACAACCAGTCGAGTCGGCTCTGTCTGCGCCGGGCATTAGGGGCTGGGCAGACTAGGGGCTGCGATTGGCTGCAATAACCTGTCATTAGCTACAAATCATCGATTGCGCATATGAAAGGCGGATAGTGTTCAACACTAGGTGTTACATGGTAAAACTCTTGGTACTTCTTATTGTGAATAATTCACAAGGTATTGCATGGATTGTATTCATACTGAAGAGTTTACATTTGTGTTGGGTGTGGTTTAGTGTTGCACAATTCATATTTACTTTAAATATTTTTCAAAAGTAGATTGCAAGAGATTGGTAAAAAACAAGCACCTTTTGTACAAATTGAGAGACTATAATAATGCAAGTCACTGAGAGTGTATGTGATTGTACGTGAGTCACAATGCCAATTGTCATTTTAATCCTCCTTTCCACCCGGATTTTCAGAGGCTTGCCCTATAGATATTCAGGGTTGTGCATCGTCTGCCAACTCATGAATAGTTGCTATGAGCTATTTCGGCCAAGTGCAACCAGATGGCTGAGGGGACAATACGCATTGTGTGATACACACTAGCGCAAACATTGATCGATTTGTGCACAATCTACGTTGGAAAATATTGAATAATTGCGTGAAATTGAGGGTGAATATGAAAGTCTACAGCAATCAACACAAATGAGTTATTGTCAGCTATAAGAATCCATGCCATAATTATTTGTTAAAATGTTAACAAAGTCATGTGCCAAGTGTTTGATTTGTCGCAAAACTACCGTGCTGAAAATTTCAAAATATTGCCCCAATGATGATATGAGTTTGCCCGAGTATGACATGCATTGCAGAGACTTACCCAACTAAATTAGAAGTAATGTACATTTGCCCGAATTTTGCCAATTTCAAAACACCCAGCTAGGGCGACTGCAGCCCAATCACAAAACACTCCCGCATTATACGCCTATGCCACTCCTGCCAGTCCCTGCCATCACTCTTGTTTTTTTTTCTTGATCGCAGCTAGGATTTTGAAAATGTGCCAAACATGATTTTCTGATCGTGCCATCACCTGCGAAGAGAACCTGCGAGGAGAAGAGAACGCACGACACATGCGTTTCTCGTGACCAGTCGAGCTATTGTTTAATCTATACCCCAATCCAGGCTTATTCAGCACGATACATTACATTAAACAAAAACTAAAATATGACATACAACTCATTTGTGGCGATGAATGAGAATTAGGCCGAGTTAAATGCGAAAATTGCTTTTGATTGAGACGTCTGTTTGTTTTTGACATGATTCGCCCTTCTTAGCTTTTATTCTTTTTTCGAAGCTAATTGCAGGTAGTGGCAGTCCAACGCAGCATCTAGTCTGACTGGCCCTTAAGTTTAGACTCTGGTGAACGTTTTAATTAGGCCGTTAGATGGCGACATACCGCACGATTCCGAGAGTAATCTTATTTACAGAACTGGGCCAATACTGTAACAAGTCTATTTTGGATTAAGTGGATACGAATTAAACACATGATACTTTAGTTGCTAACTAGGGTTAACTTAGTGGGTCCCTAGAGCCTAGACTTTACCCAGCTAACCTTAGTTGGGGACTAGGACAACTGTTTGTTGCTCACTAGACTATGGCATTTGAAACACTATAAGCGTGGAACTAAGCCAGCGGTGTTTTATGAATATGGGCACAGGACATCCGCAAGTAAAGTGGATCTCTCTCGTGAAATTAATTGTGTGGCATTACGCTTGTGGCCATCTGGCTTGCAAGAGCGTACAATTAATTCGTAATTATAACGAATTGGATTTGACATATATTATGATGGTCTTCCTTTCAAAATAAAGTTGGGATTGTGGAGGGGGATTTTATTTAAATGTAGTCTGGCATGCATTTACCCATTGTTGTTATACCAAATTGGAATTGAAATTTAATCTGATTTGGTTTGATGATGAATAGACGGGGGCGGGGGGGGGGAGGGGGGTGGTCTAACGCCAAATATCACGTTTATTTGCAGTTTGAAATGTGTCACTTTATACTTATTTAATTCGTAATAAAAAATATATATACACTGACATTGATTTAACATTTATTCGGTAGGGGTTCCTATCAAATACTGTAATGTTTTAAATTGTTTTAACATTATTGTGTCATGTCACCCACTTGTGTTAATACTTGGCTGGCAATCTAATAAATCAGCCTCGCAACATGACGAGTTAATGATATTTCTCTCTACCTTTGGAACGTTGTTAAACGATATCCGCTATTTGTTGGTTTTGATCACATGTCACGCAAAGTTATATTTTTTGGGTTACGTTTTTTTTTTTAGGGGATGGTATAATATTCTATACGGAATACACTTTGCCAAGAAAGAAGAAACGCTAGTAAACGTCATGTTGTTATATATGCACGTGTTTGTTTATTAATTTCTTTGAATGTTTGTTTGTTCAATTGTTATTCATCTGTATCAATCTTCGTATCAAATACAATTAACATTCAAATAAATGACCCACACACAATACAATTAATTATGAAGCCCAGGACAGTGGCATAGTATATGTTACAAATCACAAATCAAATACGCAAAAACAAACGCACATACACCCCCTCCCCACACACACACCCTCACACACACACACATACAAACACATGCGCACACACACGCACACAAGTACACACACAATGGCACTTGTTCCATATAGATCCTGAATATAATAATACAAAAGAACACAATCATTTTGAAGGAATGGCAATAAACTATTTTAATCTTATTTGTCAACACATACAAAGATCACAACAAACCATAATAGTTTTATAGATAACAGCAAGGGCGCTTTTCAAAATCTCGCAATGTAAATACCAGGCTCCATATCCATAAAACCCTGCTAGATTAGTTTCTTGCTAAGTGTGTATTGTTGTTGTGCAGTTTATTGAGCTTCAAGCAGTTTTTCTAGTCCCCACCTAGGGTTAGCTGGTCTTAAGTATCCTTTAGGTTTACCCGAGTTAGCAACTAAAATATATTGTGTTTAATTCTCAGCCACGTAATCCAAAATAGCAAGGAAAGCTAGCGAGCTTTTATAAGTAAGGGCCCTGGCGATTTCGCTCATAAACGCAAACACTATGCCTGATGTTAACTGTACGAATCTTGCGGCATGCGTCCGTTAAAGGGGTAGTACAGTTTTGGTAAGGCTGAGCTTTAGTATCCAAACTCTGCACAATAACATTACAAACTAATAGTTATAACTCCACCATGCTCGAAATGTATCGAAAATTACAAACGACTAAGTGAAAAGCCAGGCCTGTTAACATTCAAAAAGAGCCATTAAAACACACTAAAAACACTCTAAACAAACTTTGGTTTCAACCATTTTTCATACAAAAGTATGCATGTGATGTTTTTGTTGAAATAATGCTTAAATAGAGAGATCATCAACAACTTTGTAAACTCCCTTTTTGACAATTTGGAAAAAGTGTAATAATTTGTTTTTATTTTTAAAATATTCATCGAATAAATCTAGGGCCCAGATTTATTCCAACCAGATATATTTATTGATATTTCAGCCGTTTCTGAACCGATTTTGATCAAATAAAGTTGATTCTGTCATTAAAATTGTATGCTCTTTAAAATTGTACACATTGTTTTTCATTATCTCACAAACAAAAATTGTACAGCGCCCTCTATACCGATAATGAACTACCCCTTTAAATGAAATGATTAAATTGATTGAAAGAACATAAGTTTAGACACTCACCTTCGAAAGTTAGAGTTATTTTTGATTTTCAAATCAAGAATTTTGATATTTAGTTATATATTTGGCAAAAACAAACAAACACAAATTAAAAGTCTATAATTATGACATCCTTCAGGAACAAATAAATAAATACATAACATGTATACAGCACTTCGTACATATGTTTCTAAGCGCTGTGTATAAAGAAGAATAACAATATAATAACAAATCATACATATGTGACCTTAAACCACAAAACGACCGTCATGTCGCCGATATAGTTTCTCTGTTATTAGCTTAAATAGTCAAATTTTGTTAAATATATGAAATTCAGGATTTTTGTATTTCCTGAATGAACGTACCTAAATCTACCTTCTATGAAATTTTGATTGTCAGAAAATATATATCTTTGAAGTGGCCCGTTTCTCCCTTATTTTTAAACTGCTTCAGCCATTTTCCAAATCTCATTTTCTGAGGGTTTGCCTTGTCTGAATATGACAAATTATATACCGTATTAAAGATAATGAATTCAACTGTAATGTCATGTGAAAATCAACATAATCATTTTCCAAAACTTATTGGTTGTTTTGTGGTGTAGGGTCACATAATATGATAATAAAGAGTACTACGCATTTAAATAAGGTCAATTTATAAGTACAGAATACTACAATTTAGATTTAATATGTACAATCATTGTGAAACATAGATGTAGTTGTGTTCTAAATGTATACATTAATTAAAAGTTCAAATCAAAGGGACTTAGTAACACTGTTCAAATTCTCAAACTTATGTGAACTCTAGTGGTTCTCTCGTAAATTGTCATGTTCGTATTACCATTAACAGCACGGGACAAACGATTGAAGTGTTAATATGTTAAACTGTCTTCGGGATAATTTAAGCCGTGTACAAAGTAAGTGCAATGAGTTAGTGAATATCGCTTTGCATTTTTGCTCATTTCCTCGCCAAAACAAATCCAATTAACGTGATATTTGTACACATTACTTTGTGGACATATCATATCACATCAATACACAATTGATTAGTCACTCATCACTGTTTGCACTTGTTACTAGATCCCTTTAAACATTATTTATACAATTGATGAATTATCAAAGTTATGCAAGTTTTAAAACTTAATACAATAGTAAATTACCGGGCTAACAAATATTAGCAACAAAGCATTACTGGGCTTGTGTAAAAAGGTAAGTCTTAAAGAGAGATTTGAGTCCAGTAAAATAATAATCTGCCACAAACTGTGTTTCCACAACAGAATAACTCGCCACATATATGTAAATAAATGTTCAATAGTGTTCGATATTTTTTGGTTATTGTAATGCGCATTGATATGCAGTTATTGAAATGGTATGCGCTATATACGAACCAGTTATTATTATTATTATTATCATATTACTTAATACAGTAGTAAATTATCGGGCTAATAAAATAATGTTCGATATTTGTTCAACATCAAGTTCTATCTTAAATGCATGTACACTTAATCTTGCTATACGATACATTTGTGCACGAGTATAGCGAGGATGCAATTCCATGACAAATTGATGCTGTGCAATATTTTCGATAGTTCAGTTTATAGACATTACAAATTAAGCAGATAATACTAAATATCACAATGTGTATATAATTTTTCCTCCGATATCTACAAAACTTCAGCATGTCAGGTGTGTTTTCCAAAGATCCTAAGTTGAACTTAACTATATAAGTTAAACTTAAACATTATGGAAAGCTGTTAGTTTCTTTGAAAACAAATAGTAAAAGTACTTTTAAAATGCATAACATGTTGTTTCAAATAATTAAAGGCATATATGCGTGGGTTATAAAGGGTAGTCAGCAAATTCCAACTCGACTCCACCGTAATCTCTCGAGGTAAACTCACGATATGTGTTGGATCGATCGAAGAGAGGTGCTTCGAAATATCTGAACAAAGGCCTTCTTATGAAATTGCATGCAGCAAACAAATTTCTCACGCTGTCACCTAGGCATCAAACGGCGGTACTTTGAAGTCGGTTGCGGTTAAGCGTGTTACGTGATATTTTCGCTCGTAAACATCTCTGATGGATCTCCATTCGACTAGTACAAACATTCCGAACGCGACTATTTTTTATGAATTTTTGACTCGGGTATTCAGAAGCGGGACAGTTTGCGATCGCTACTTATAACTGAGCCAATGGGGATTACGTACCGTGCGTAAAAGTGCGCAAGATGGATCCACGCGTCTATTAACCCACGCATATATGCCTTTAATATTTTTCTATTATCAAGGAGATTTCATTTTCTTCATGTCAAATGTATTAAAAGTATAATACTTGCTTTTTGCTTGTGAAAATATTGTATTCCAAGGCTACAAATGGTTTATGAACTGTCCTCTTACGTTTGTACCTAGGCATGATGCATGAGAAAACAAATAAGGGGGTAACAATGCGAGTAGTCAATATGAGCGTATCTGAGCGTGCAAAAAATGGGTTATATAACTACTGGCATAGCATGAGCTTCAACAACATTAGTTAAATAACCCGCTTTTGTTAGTGCACGCTCAGATGCGCACCGATTATTTTTCATATAGTAAAGTTTGAACACATCGTAGCCTCCAGTGCTCAGTCATAACAGTACATAGTGGTTTTAAAAACAGTGATTATGTCCATTTTTAGTGATATTCAAGTGAAATATTCAATTCTGCAGAAATGTTGCATTTGTTAGAAAAAGCAAGCGAACATGTAGGCATTTTCTTTCCCTTTAATAGGATAACAGGAGGATAAAATAAAAAAAAGTTTAATATATTATTTAAATATAATTATGGTTCTAAGAACGCATGAAAATGATTTACAATTAAAAATGCAAAATATTTACAAAACAAAACACCACTTCTTTCATCAAAAGTCGTTAAGATACGGTTTAAAAAGCTAAATATTAAGTCATAAAGCATCGCGGACTTTCAATTCTACTCACAATTAAATAGTTCATATTCATAAAGCATACCTGTCCACTAGTGGGCAGTATACCAACATAGCCTAATTTACATTGAGGTTTATACTTTAAAGGGGTAGTACAGTTTTGGTATTGCTGAGCTTTAGTAACAAAAACCTGCAAAATAACATTACAAACTAATAGTTATAACTCCACCATACTCAAAAGGTATACAAACGACTAAGTAACAAGCCTCTTATAAAAGGAGCCATTAAAACTCAAGAGGGCGCTCTCTGAAAAAGCATTGGTTTCAACCTTACTTCATGCAAAATTATGCATGTGATGTATCGTTGAAATAATTATTGAATAGAGAGATCATCAACAACTATTTAAAAACCTCTTTTAAACATTTACAAAAAAGTGTAAGCATTGTTTAATATTGTTTTTTTAGTTATCGAATAAATCTGGTGCCCATTATATTCCGATCGGATATTTTTATTGATATTTCAGCCGTTTCTGAACCGATTTTAATCGAATAAAGTGTATACTGTCATTAGAATTGCATGCTCTTTCAAATTTGACACTCAATTTTTAATTATCTCAATACAAATAATTTCATGCAGCGCCCTCTATACCAAAACTTAACTAACCCTTTAACCACTCAGACTTTACATCGTATTAACATTTATTATTTTTTTTAAATTTTTTTTTTGGTGGGGGATCTACCAGCATTCGTCAGAGAGTTGAAAGGCGTCTATTCTCATAAACGGTTGTTATTTGAATGACAATAATGGCCTTCAATGATTTAAGCATGGTAAAATATAATATTCAGTGATAACATGAACGTTTACCATGTTAAATTTAGATTCAAAATAACTCGCCTTTCTACTGAATCAATGCTATTTCAGATTTGTTCGATATTCGTTTTATATGGTTTTGAATTAAACCATTTAATTTATGCTTGAATTTAGATATATACTTTTATTTAATTGTGTTAACATGTAAACAAATACTTGTAATAATACTACAACTAATATTAATAATCATAATACTTATACAAGAAAACATTATAATAATAATACATGTATGTGCTTATTAAACGCACACTAGTAACGTTGACTCTCTATGCGCCCTATTTAACACTAAATGAAATAAATAAATAAAGACCTACACGATGAACAAAGTGGTTACGAATATAGTGGCTACCTTGTGATAAATATAGTAAATACGAAACACGTTTAATTACCTCCCGTCTAAACGTTTTCTTGAATGATAAACGTTTACATGTGTTTAAAGTGGTCAAAGTATAATTAACAATTACATTTTTAAAACGCATTTTCTAAAAACGTATTGGTTTCGACAATATGTTCTAAAAAGTTGTTCATCTGATGTGCTATTTGAAAACATGATTAAATATGTACATCATCAACCACTATTTACAAACGCCTTTTGTACATTTTTCTTAAATTATCAAATAATGATATATTTATGGGAACCCACGGTTATTACTAACCAATGTATTTATTGATATTTCAGCTGTTTCTAACCATCGTTTTCCCTTTTTTTATATCGTATTTTTATATCGATGTTTCTCACCGAATTTGATCAAATAATGTTTATTCCGGAATTTTAATTATATGCTCTTTAAAATTTGACAATACATTTCTCATTATCTAAAACAAAATTATTTCGTGCAGCTTCCTCTAAACCAACTACCCCTTTAACCACTCAGACGTTAAATCGTTGTTATTTGAATGACAACAATGGCCTTTGACGATTTAAGCATGGTACAATAGATGTTCAGTGAATAGCATGAACGTTTACCACGTTCAATTTAGATTCCAAATAACTTGCCTTTTTACTGAATCAATGCTATTTCAGATCTGCTCGATATTCGTTTAATATGGTTTTGAATTAAACCATTTCATTTATGCTTGAATTTGTTAACATGTCTACAAATGAAAATAGTAATAATATTAATGATAATAATAATAATAATAATAATAACAATCATAATTATAAAAAAACAAAAAAATTATAATAATGATAATATGTGCTTATATAACGCACAATGATAACGTTGCCTCTCCATGCCGTATATACAAATACCTAATTAAATAAACACATTATTCGTACAATATATGTTACATATATCAAATATATTTCAGGTAGCCCTCAGATTAAGACCTACATGATGAACACGGTGGTTACAAATATAGAGACTACCTTGTGAAATATATAGTAACAACGAAACAAAACCGATTATTTTGTTTGTTTAAACGTTTTCTTAAATGCTAAACGATGTTTGTTAAACGTTTTGACTCAGCACTAAAGCCCAGTGCCCATTAGGCGATATGCGCTTGCGATCTAGCCCGAGTTGCTAGCGATCTCAGTTCGGTGTGAATCGCACCTGCCAGTTCGCCGCGAGTCAGCCCGATCTCATTGCGTACGCGATCATTTCGGTGCCCACTATGCGATCTCATGGCGACTTATTGTCCCCCTTTCCACGCATGCGCGTATCGTTGAAAATTAGAGCCAGGTATTGTTCGCTCTTGCTTGTCTTGACATCATAATACACTTGGCGAGTTTTTTTTAATAAACCCAGTGCCAACCTTGCGATCTGCGCCTCGCGATCTTGCCCGAATAGGAGCGATCCCCTGAGATCTGTTGTTCAGTCGCAAAGTGGGCACCAATGGCCGCACCAGATCGCTGTAACTCGCGTCCGCAAGGGTGGTGTCGGTTGCGGTCGCAAGGTTTTGGACATGTTTAAATTTTCGTTCTCGATCGCATGTCGGGCGGGATCGCACAAAAAAAGCCATTTGGGCAAATTTTCATATTTCCTGATATCAGGAATTCAATCCTTGATATCAGGAATTCTGTTTTCAAATATCAATAATTAAATTCTTGATATCAGGAAATAAATTAATGATATCCAGAGTTCGATTTCTTGATATCCAGAGTTCGATTTCTTGATATCAAGAATTCGATTTCTTGATGCCAGGAGTTGAATTTTTGAAATCAGTAATTGCCATTGGTTAGCAACAGAAAATGGTTTCTTGGTATCAAGAATTCAATGTTCAGTTATGCGAAACTGCTCTACAAAGGCGCCCTGCAAGAATCAAGAATTATTTTCTTGATATTTTCTTGAATTGTTGATACCAATACATGAGTTGCTGTTGGTAACTCTTGATATCAAGAAAAGGAAATAAATGTTCAAACGGCTAGCCATGCCTCGCCAACAAATTCAGAATTAAAAAAGCGTGAATTCCTCGTTATTGTATTCCTTGACAATAGGTGGAAATAGGGGCCAAGCTATGACCCAAAGGAGGCCAAATTGAAAAGATCGCGTACACAATGGAATTAGGCTGACTCACTCCGAACTGATGATTCCAAGGTTGCTAGGCCTATGCGATCTTGTTCGAATTGGAGCGATCCCCTGAGATATGTGTTAAGTCGAAAAATGGGCACCAATGGCCGCACCAGATCGCACCAGATCGCCGCGAATGCGATCGAGACCGACCTGGTCGCCAGAATTTTGAACATGTCAAAACCCCGGCGACCGCAACCGACACAAACCCTTGCGGACGCGAGTTACAGCGATCTGGTGCGGCCATTGGTGCCCACTTGGCGACTTAACCACAGATCTCAGGGGATCGCTCCTATTCGGGCAAGATCGCTCTAGATCGCTAGGCCCAGATCGTTAAATGGGCACTAGGCTTAAGGCAGCAAACACAACATTGGGCCGTATGCATAAAAACAAGCAATTGCTTGTGCTAGCCTTTTGCTTGAATCGGTATGCACACAAACAAGCAATTGCTTGTAAGCAAAAGCTTTTGCTTACAAGCACAAGCAATTGCTTACTGCTCGTAAGCAAATGCTTACCAAACAAGCAATTGCTTAAAACCGTATGCATAAAACGAACCTTTTACTTGTCTTGATAAGCAATTGCTTGCGTTTTTTCAAGCACCTCCGGACCAGCTTGAGCTCTTGCTTACTCAGGGCATTCGCGTTTAAGGATCAAATTTTTCATACCGTTTCAGGATGATTACAAGCTCCTTATTTCAGAGATTATGTTGTGATTTCATACTTAATCAAATTCCTGTTATTTTTGACTTTTTACGGCAATTTTTGTCCATCGATCTGCCCAGAAACCCCCCTGATGCTCTGTGCTGTTTCTCCGCTATTTGCGTAAGAAAAAAATACTGCTGCCAGGTCGGGCACGAAGCGTTGTTGTCCTGCAGTGCGATGTTCGCACAACCGTAACGATCCTTTGTCCAACACGTAAGCAATTGCTTAGGCAGTGCAAGCAAAAGGTTTCATCACAAGCAAAAGCTTGTGCATATGAATTCAAGCAATTGCTTGAACTTGATCTTTTGCTTGACAAGCTCTTGCTTGTGCTTGAAGCAATTGCTTATAAGCAATTGCTTGTTTTTATGCATACGGCCCATTGTCTCCATGGCAACCGCCCGAGTGTTTTCGGGATTAGTCCTAAACGGGTTCCGGCTCAAAATGAACTACTTATTCCCTATTAACATGATTAAAGACTTCACAGTATTGTTCATACACGATTTACACTTGTTTGCCTCACCGCTACAAAATGTGTTGTTTATTTAAATGTAGACAAACAAATACATTTACTCTTACATTTCTATATTTGCGCATTTATTTACAAATGTGCTGCAGTATAATACGTATGTACATGAACGGCTAATTATACTGATAGTGCGACATTATCAACCTATTTTTTGTGAATTGTTGATGGACTGGACTACTTCAGATGTTGCCTTTTATTTATAAGAATATTTGTTTGGGGCGGTGAAACCCTTTAATGCAACAAATTATTAGCATGATAACATTTTAGCATTATATTGTGTTATTTCCACTGTATGTAAGGAATGGATTGGTGGGGAAATTAATTATTATTTAAGCCTAATTGTGAGATCACTTTAAGATGTTTTAGTAAGGGTATAGAGAGGCCTGGAGTAGAGACTTTATTGAAAGGTTACTGCTATATGGGTAACATGTGTCATTTGGGAAGGGCGGGTAGGTATAATTGATCAAGCCTTCATATACGTATGACTCTGTATAAGTACGAGAGGCGGCATGGAATCAATGTTAAACACGTGACTGGGATAGACGCCCCCTGTCATGCATGTGCCTAGTAAACATGGTAAAGAGGTTCAGACGAGGCGTCCCTACCGGAAAGGCTGAATGCAGTGTGAACACACTGTGTATCACAGTGTGGACTACAGTAATAAGTGTTAGCGTGTCAACTGGGTGAAAAGCAAGAACACTGAGAACACACTGTGTGCATATTGTGACAACACTTTGATCTCAAATTGATTGCCCTGTCGCTACCGTGTAAAATTGCCCGCGTTCATGATGTGTAAAATATTGCGCTCTCACTATGTACCTAAGACATTTCACAGTGTGTTCATACGGTGTGATGAGCGTTCAATTTAACATTTGAAATAGTCTACATGGTGTGTTCACACTGTGGTAAACACTATGAAACACAGTGTGTTCACACCATTGCACACTGTGTTCTTTCCGGTAGGGACGTGGGAGGGCGGGGAGTTATTTTTTTTCCCAATTTCGATTCATCAGCTCTCTTATATTTAAGTACAGCGGGAGGTGTTGTATAAGTCACGGACCTGTGACTCGGACAAGGTGTGATTGTAGATACGCACTTCATCGATCAGGCCGTAGAAGTACTTGGAGCTAGAACCAACACCAGCTTGCCCAATGGTCACGGGCGTTTCTTTGGTGATAATTTCACGGTTGCAGCAGAGATCCTCTGTATGCTTGTTACCTCCATTCAGATAATCAATCTTCTGGTTGCCGTCGAAGGTCATCACCACGTGGTTCCAGTCTGCCCCGGTTCCGTTTAAATCGTGAGTATAGGTGTATCCTTCGTCTGGTATGATATACAAACGGGAGTTTGCCCTTCCGTCATCTTCTGGTCCATAGACATAGATCGTCCAGCTCCCAAGCGTGTAGTATCCGTTGTTGACAATGCCCTGTAAGGTGTCCCATGTGCCAGTGCGCTTGAACCAAACACTCACACTGAAGTTCATTCCCCAGGCGTAGCCATCAAAGGGCTGCACAGTTACCTTAGTATTACCGTCAAAGACCGCAGCCTGACCGCATATTCCCACATCGTACGTCAAAGAACCACTGACTCTCACGTCCGAGTCTGAAGCAAAGCCGGAGCTGTCTGTGTCGTCATTTTCGAACTTGAAGAACGCTGTAACAATGGAATAAACATGAACTGACATTAGTTTCAGGATTTTAAAACAATCATAGAAACATTATTTATACGAGGCTCATAAAAAGAAGTGAATAAATAAGTTTACTTTTTGGGGTGCCAACCAACCACATGTATTGTCGAGTTCCAGACTATTAGCCGTATAATGTAATACATATGGATAATGTATTTTCGGCAGAGTATAGTCAATTATTACTTCTGCATCTGTTTTCAAAAATGAAGGGATGCATGCACTGGAAACAATACGTTTTGCCGTGACTTGAACCCGAGCTTCCCGCTTTGAAATTTCGATGCCACTACGAAGCGACTGAGACATCGTCATTGAATACACAAAGAAATAAGGTTCGTATTCGCACTGAGGTATTTTATAGTATAATTGTTATGACACACGACTAAAAGATGCACTTCTCGACCGAGGTCGAAATTGAGTTAATAGTATGATCGTTTTCTCCGTTTCGTCCTCTTCCATTTGATACCTAACACGGTACATAATTTTGTTTTATTGCGGAGATACATGGTTTTACAAGAGACGTTGGAGGGGCGTTTTGGAAACTATTTTATCGAGAAAACGGCCCTAAAAGATTACTTTCGATTTTCAAGGAGCTGGCAAGTGCACTCATTGATCCTTAAAGGATCGAGCGGGTTCGTTCTATTCACATCGGACGGAACAAAAGACCCCCAAGAAGACCTAGTAAGCATGACCATTCAGGCGTATAACGAGCGGTTTTGTGTGTGCGCGCGCGCGTGACTTTGCTAGGATTGGTTTTGTGTCTAAGTTCATTTGCTCAGTCGAGCCTTTTCACTTGTGCGAGCATGTTTATCGACTTTCATCTTCACGGCTCATAAACAAATACTTTTGTACGCAAGAAGACCTGTATACGTACCCTATACTCACCGAGCACTGCGCTCCCGGACGTAGGCGGGGAGTCAGAACGCGCGCATCGATGTGTTTATAGTAATCATAGCACTCGGCGCCAGTGCAGGTTGTTCATTGAAAAAGTCGCGAATAATAATAATTTGTAAGATCTACACAATGCCAAGAAATTTGTATTCTACTTACAAAATTGCATTACAATTGAAAGCTTAGCAGAAACAAACTAAAAATCAACAAAAAAGCAACAAAATGACAGCGCTGAATGTCGCAAAAAATAGCAAAAGTTTGATCGTTAGCGTGCTTGTTAGTAGCACTTGTTTTTGGTCGTTGCCTTTTTGTAAGCTAAATAGATTCGCCACTGGGTGTAGAACCTGTAGCTACGCAATCATTACGATCAAAGCTAAACGGTGAAGACAATCATGTTATATGAACTCAACAATGATGCCCCCTTGCGAAATCAGCGATATTGTAATTTTATGAAAAATAGCAATTTAATGGAGTTTTAAACATACCCTTTTCTATAATAACTGGAGAAATGGGCCGCCAAGAAATGTCGATTATTATTAGGATGCAACATGCTGAAAAATATCAGCACCTTTAAGAGTGCTATTCTACAACCGTCATTGGGACATTAAAGGCTTTTCGCAAATGCTACGGAGGAAATCTAGTACGCCAATCTCAGCGGGTGGTCGTAATAAGTCCGAAAATACCCCCGTACCGTGGAAATCTACTACGGTTGTCGGCTGAATTACCGTTGGGTGTAGAGCGAGTACGGAGCGGAGTGGTCAGCCCATTGAAGTAGTATACTTCTGCCAATCAAGGGGCTTGGTCACTCAAGCAAGGAGACGTTACCCGTATTTTTCACTGCGAAACTGCAAATAGTTCGCGACGTAGCCAGAGTACGGGTAAGGTCACAGCTGACTGCTTCCCCCGTACTGCGCACTTCCGTAGCATATGCGAAAAGCATCTAATTCCACACTTACCCAGCTAGCCACCTGACGTCGTGCCGATGTCATAAGTTGTTGGCCGGATGTCGGCTTATCGCGGTTGGCTCGAGGTTAAAATGTCCGCCAGCCCAACATCGTAACCACGTCATTTTGTGATACGTCAATTTCTGACAATGGCCCAACATCAACTCATGACATTGGACCAACATAACATTATGATGTGGGCGCGAGGTTAAAATGTCCGCTAGCCTAACATTGTCCCAACATCATTTTGTGATGTCGGGCAAATGTCAATTTCCGACAATGGCCCAACACCAAATCCTGACATAGGACAGATATCAAATTCTGATGTGGGCTCGACGTTAAAATGTCCGCCAGCCCAACATCGTCACCACGTCATTTTGTGATACGTCAATTTCTGACAATGGTCCAACATCAACTCATGACATTGGACCAACATAACATTATGATGTGGGCGCGAGGTTAAAATGTCCGCTAGCCTAACATTGTCCCAACATCATTTTGTGATGTCGGGCAAATGTCAATTTCCGACAATGGCCCAACACCAAATCCTGACATAGGACAGATATCAAATTCTGATGTGGGCTCGACGTTAAAATGTCCGCCAGCCCAACATCGTCACCACGTCATTTTGTGATACGTCAATTTCTGACAATGGCCCAACATCAACTCATGACATTGGACCAACATAACATTATGATGTGGGCGCGAGGTTAAAATGTCCGCTAGCCTAACATTGTCCCAACATCATTTTGTGATGTCGGGCAAATGTCAATTTCCGACAATGGCCCAACACCAAATCCTGACATAGGACAGATATCAAATTCTGATGTGGGCTCGACGTTAAAATGTCCGCCAGCCCAACATCGTCACCACGTCATTTTGTGATACGTCAATTTCGGACAATGGCCCAACATCAACTCATGACATTGGACCAACATAACATTATGATATGGGCGCGAGGTTAAAATGTCCGCTAGCCTAACATTGTCCCAACATCATTTTGTGATGTCGGGCAAATGTCAATTTCCGACAATGGCCCAACACCAAATCCTGACATAGGACAGATATCAAATTCTGATGTGGGCTCGACGTTAAAATGTCCGCCAGCCCAACATCGTCACCACGTCATTTTGTGATACGTCAATTTCTGACAATGGCCCAACATCAACTCATGACATTGGACCAACATAACATTATGATGTGGGCGCGAGGTTAAAATGTCCGCTAGCCTAACATTGTCCCAACATCATTTTGTGATGTCGGGCAAATGTCAATTTCCGACAATGGCCCAACACCAAATCCTGACATAGGACAGATATCAAATTCTGATGTGGGCTCGACGTTAAAATGTCCGCCAGCCCAACATCGTCACCACGTCATTTTGTGATACGTCAATTTCTGACAATGGCCCAACATCAACTCATGACATTGGACCAACATAACATTATGATGTGGGCGCGAGGTTAAAATGTCCGCTAGCCTAACATTGTCCCAACATCATTTTGTGATGTCGGGCAAATGTCAATTTCCGACAATGGCCCAACACCAAATCCTGACATAGGACAGATATCAAATTCTGATGTGGGCTCGACGTTAAAATGTCCGCCAGCCCAACATCGTCACCACGTCACTTTGTGATACGTCAATTTCTGACAATGGCCCAACATCAACTCATGACATTGGACCAACATAACATTATGATATGGGCGCGAGGTTAAAATGTCCACTAGCCCAACATTGTCACAACATCATTCTGTGATGTTGGCCCAATGTCAATTTCCGCCAATGGCCCAATATCAAATCCTGACGTTGGGCCAACATCAAATTCTGACGTTGGCCTGACATTACAATTCCGACAGCCCGACATTAGCCCAACGTTATTTTTTATTGTTGGCCCAACATCAAATCTTGACGTTCGCCCGACGTTTGATGCTGGACCAACATCAAAATTTGACAATGGCCCAATGTCATTAATATGACATCTCCAATAAGAGGTCGACCTAATATAGCGCCGATGTTGGGACTGGTATCAATTTAAGAGGTCGCTACCCAGCTAGCCACCTGACGTTTTGCCAACATTGGGCCAATGTAAAAAGTCGTTTTAAGAAGACGTTGGGCCTACATTAAAAATCCGACGTCGCCGCGACGTAAAAATGTCCGCCAGCCCAACATCAGCGCGGCGTTTTTGTTTTTTTAATGCTGGCCAAACGTCATTTTGCGATTTCGACCCAAAATCAATTATTCAGTCAGTGGTCAGTCATGGTTGTGAAATTAATGTCGGGACAATGTTAGTAATGAGACAAGAATAGGACATCTCAATTTTTACGTCAAACCGAAATCCTACGACGTCAGAATGGGCAGCAGTGAATCAAGTCGGCTAATAGTCATTAAGTTGATGTTGAGCCGATGTCAATGATCCGACATGAATATGACATCTCAATGATGACGTCAATGCGATATCCTGCCGATGTCAGAACTGACAACAATGAAACAAGTCATCAAATGATCATAAAAGTGATGTTGCGCCGATGTCAATAGTCGGACATGAATATGCCATCTCCAATATGACGTCGGGCTAATATCGCGCCGATGTCGGAAAAGATAGCAATTAAGGAGGTCGGTAAATGGTAGTAAAATTGATATCGGTCCGATGTTATTAATTAGACATGAATGTGATAAATATGTCAGGCTGATGTAAGAACTTGCAGCAATGAAACAACTCGGCAAATGGTCATTTAATTGATGTTGTGCCGAAGTCAATGATTAGACATGAATATGACATCTCAATGAAGACGCCATAGCGATATCCTGCCGATGTCAGAACTGGCAGCAATGAAACAAGCCGGCAAATGGTCGCCAGTTCCGACATCGGTATTACATTGACCCAACGTCATATTTGAGATCTCTTATTCATGTCGGATTAATGACATCGGCACAACATCAGTTTAATGACCATTTGCCGACTTGTTTAATTGCTGTCAGTTCTGACATCGGCAGGATATCGCTTTGGCGTCATCATATAGAGATGTCATATTGAGGTCCAATTAATAACATTGGCCAGACATCAATTTCACAACCATGTACCGACCTCTTAAATTGCTACCAGATACAACATCATCACAATATCGGACTGACGTCATAGTAGAGATGTCATATTTATGTAGGAGTAATGACATTCGCCCGACATCTATTTCACAACCTTTTACCCACCTTTAAAATTTCGTAAAGTTCCGACATCTGTGCGGTATAGGCCCAAAGTCATATTTTGGATGTCATATTTATGTCTAATTAATAACTGTGACCCGACATCAATTTCACAGCATTTTACCGACCTCTTAAATTACTAACAGTTCCAACATCGGGGCGATAGAAGGCCGATTTTATATTTGAGATGTCATATTCATGTCGAATTATTGACAACGGCACAACATCCATGTAATGACTATTTAATGATTAGTTTCATTGGTGCCATTTATGACATCGGCAGGATATCGCTTTGGCGTCATAATTGAGATGTCATATGGATGTCCAATAAAACTCATTGGTCCGACATCAATGTTACAACCATTTACCGACCCCTTTAATTGGTACCAGTTCCAACATCGGCGCGAAATTATCCCGACGTCATATTGGAGATGACATATTCATGTCAGAATATTGACATCGGCTGAACATCGATTTCATGACTATTTGCCGACTCGTGTCATTGCTGCCAATTCTGACATCGGCGCGATATCGGCTTGACGTCATATTTGTGATGTCATATTGATGTCCAATTAATAACATCCGTCCGACATCAATTCCACATTCAACCATTTACCGACCTCTTAAAATGATATATTCCGACATCGGTACAACATTGGCCCAACGTCATATTTGAGATGTCATATTCATGTTGGTTTATTGACATCGGCCCAACATTAATATTACAACCCTCTATCAAGCTCTTAAATTGGTACCAGTTTCGGCATTGGTGCGATTTTAGCGCGACGTTTTATTTGAGACGTATTTTTTTCGTCAACTTAATGACATCGGCACGATATTCAACTACAACCATTTTCCGACTTATTTCATTTCCAAAACCTCCAACTTAAATTCGACGTTGGCGTAATGTTGGCGCGACGTCTGTTTGCCGACCGCGATCTTGCCGAAGACCTGCCGACACCGGTCCGACGTCAGTTAGCTAGCTGGGTACTTATATTTTTGTTAACTTGCTTTGAGAATCTATACTGAATTGAATTTCGTTTAATCGATTACAAACATTAGTAATTCAAAAGTAAAAAAAAAAGAAGTATTGCTATCGGGAAATTCATGATCGATTATAAGCGATCGTAAGTGAAATGAAAATTTTCGATTTTTGGAATTATTTATATTAAAAAATATACTTTTGTCATGTCCTTGCTGCTGTATATAATTTAGAAGGATATATAAGAATATAAATAACACCTTAAATAGTGTTATGAATATGATTTGAAGGTGGATTATTTCAAATTCAACGCTCTACAAATACTAACTATTACAAAACATACATGCTAAGAAGAGGTGTATAAATAGTATACCGATTGCGACCTATGTTTGTAGGACGATAGGATGATAGGTTTAGGAGTAGGCAATAGGTATAGGAATAGGATATTTATAGAATTATGATTTATGAATGAATGTGTGTAAAGGTTAAACAAAATGCATGGATCGGACGTGGAATCTATGCATGTTTTCTAATTTCTTTTTACGTTTTTGATGTTGGTCCTACGTTGGCCATTTGACATTGGGCCATTGTCAAATTTTGATGTTGGTCCAGCATCAGAAAATGACGTTGGGCCAATGTTGGGTTAGCGGACATTCAAACGTCGGGCGAACGTCAAGATTTGATGTTGGGCCAACGTCAAGATTTGATGTTGGGCCAACAATAAAAAATAACGTTGGGCTAATGTCGGGCTGGCGGACATTTTAAAGGGACTTAGTAACATTGTCCAAATCCTCAAAATAAAATTGTAATTCTAGCGGTTCCTTTATACCTTGTTGTATTCGTATTAACAATAAAATCATGGGACAGCTTTCGGTTTTTCAAATTTCCCTTTCATTACAAAGATATGTATGATTGAAGTATTTAGATAAGAAAATCTCCGGGCGAGATTTTCCTCCCTGTACAAAGTGAATGCAGTGAGTTGGTGAATATCACCCAATATCACTTTGCATTTTCGCTCATTACTTGGCCATACATTGTCCATTTGACCTGAAATTTTCACACAATACCCTGAGGACATATGAGATAACAACAGTATACATTGCATCAACCATTCATCAGTTTTTGCACATCTCAACAAAGTTACTAGATCCCTTTAATGTCGGGCCAACGTCAGAATTTGATGTTGGCCCAACGTCAGGATTTGATATTGGGCCATTGGCGGAAATTGACGTTGGACCAACATCACAGAATGATGTCGTGACAATGTTGGGCTAGCGGACATTTTAACCTCGAGCCGACATCATAATGTTATGTTGGTCCAATGTCATGAGTTGATGTTGGGCCATTGTTGGAAATTGACGTTATGCCAATATCACAAAATGACGTAGTGACGATGTTGGGCTGGCGGACATTTTAACGTCGAGCCCACATCAGAATTTGATATCTGTCCTATGTCAGGATTTGGTGTTGGGCCATTGTCGGAAATTGACATTTGCCCGACATCACAAAATGATGTTGGGACAATGTTAGGCTGGCGGACATTTTAACGTCGGGCCGACGTCAAAACTTGATGTTCTCTCAACGTCAGGAATCGATGTTGGGCCTACGTTAGAACTGACATTGGGCCATTGTCAATAATTGATGTTGGGCCGAAATCGCTAAATGACGTTGGGCCAGCATTAAAAAAAGACGCCGAGCTGATGTTGGGCTGGCGGACATTTTAACGTCTCGGTGACGTCGCATGTCGCATGTTGGCCCAACGTCCCCTTACAACGAAAATGACATCGGCCCAACGATGGCACGACGTCAGGTGGCTAGCTGGGTAGGCTGCATTTGTGCACCCCATGGAGTACAGAAGCCATGACGTCATAAAAATGGGAAATCAGTGTTAAAATATAATTAGGGTGCAACATGCTGCAAAATATAAGCACCTTTAAGAGTGCAATTCTGCATCCGTCATTGGAACATTAAAGGCTTTTCGCAAATGCTACGGAGGAAATCTAGTACGCTAATCTCAACGCGTGGTCGTAATAAGTCCGAAAATACCCCTGTACCGTGGAAATCTACTACGGTTGTGGGGTGAATTAGCGTTGGGTGTAGAGCGAGTACGGAGTGGCGTGGTCAGCCCATGAAGTAGTATACTTCTGCCAATCAAGGCGCTTGTTCACTCAAGCAAGGAGACGTTACCCGTATTTTTCACTGCGAAACTGCAAATAGTTCGCGACGTAGCCAGAGTACGGGAATGGTCACAGCTAACTGCTTCCTCCCGTACTGCGCACTTCCGTAACATGTGCGAAAAGCATCTAATGCCACACTAAGGCTGCATTTGTGCACCCCATAGAGTACAGAAGCCATGACGTCATAAAAATGGGCAATCAGTGTTAAAATATAATTAGGGTGCAACATGCTGCAATATATCAGCACCTTTAAGAGTGCAATTCTGCACCCGTCATTGGGACATTAAAGGCTTTTCGCAAATGCTACGGAGGAAATCTAGTACGCTAATCTCAGCGGGTGGTCGTAATCAGTCCGAAAATACCCCCGTACCGTAGAAATCTACTACGGTTGTCGGCTGAATTACCGTTGGGTG
Organism: Echinarachnius parma; assembly: GCA_037951105.1. Taxonomy (NCBI): domain Eukaryota; kingdom Metazoa; phylum Echinodermata; class Echinoidea; order Clypeasteroida; family Echinarachniidae; genus Echinarachnius; species Echinarachnius parma. Next base: position 48,640 of record JBAMJV010009752.1, read on the forward strand.
TAGAGCAAGTACGGAGCGGCGTGGTCAGCCCATTGAAGTAGTATACTTCTGCCAATCAAGGCGGTTGGTCACTCAAGCAAGGAGACGTTACCCGTATTTTTCACTGCGAAACTGCAAATAGTTCGCGACGTAGCCAGAGTACGGGTATGACCCGTACTGCGCACTTCCGTAGCATATGCGACAAGCATCTAATTCCACACTTAGGCTGCATTTGTGCACCCCATGGAGTACAGAAGCCATGACGTCATAAAAATGGGCAATCAGTGTTAAAGTGCACTGGTTCCTAAATTTATAAACCAGTGCACTATAACACTGATTGCCCATTGACAACAAAAATCATTCGGATGGGCATGTCTCAGCCAACACGTAACCTATTCCTTTGATGTTCGGTATTTGGACATTATTTTGTATGGCCTTTCTGAAAATGAAGTCCAAATTTGAACATTCTAAACAAAATGTTTATGACATCATTTATGACATCACACTTTACCACTCTATAGGGTACAGACCCAACTTTGGGATACTTGTAGTAGCGTAGCCAGATGCCTCTCGGCTCTATGCCTGGCTTTTTTGGACATTATCATGTAATAACCACATAGTGTGTTTTCTTTCTCTTTTAAAAGGGGGTGGGGGATGTTTGTGTTTAAGGCATGGAGTAAAACCGTTTAGAAAGTAAAGAAAATCAACAAAATTTGCCTGAAATCATCTCAACCGCCTTGCACCAGTTGACGGGATAACGAATAAGCTAATAACTATTTAAATCTTGCTTCTTGATCACACATAATTGACTGTTGATCAACACATTGTTTTATTTTAAACTCATTATTGCAGCTTAAATCGAGCAACACTTATACATGTTAAGCAGCAATACTATGTTGACCTACCAACAGGACGTATCTCGACTCCAGTCGATGGTGTATCAGTGCTTGTAGCTCGCTCGGCACTTTTCTCTGCATTTGGAAAAGATGTGATAAACAATATTAGTCACAGTATGTAAGCTTATTCTTTCGATATGAACCATATTCACGAAGCCACGCTAGCTACGAGCGAATTGTTGCCTTCATACACCCCAAGGGATTAGGACGAAAACTGTCCGAAAGGAAAAAAACATAATCAGGCAAGCAACAGTAACACTATGGCTCTTTTAAAAAGGTATTTATAAAGGGGACTCAAATCGACAACGCACTGTAATAAGTTTGTGGACATCTCCATGTATGTTTTGTACACACATGTTTCTAGCTGTCCATTTTTCTTAATAGTCACACGTTTTGTACTAATATCTACCAAACATTGCCAAACATAATATGTTGAGAACTGAATGGTAATTTCCAAAGAGCCATAGTTATTTCATTTCTTGACTCGTCGTGCTCAAATTTCAGAAACGATATTCATCCTATTGTATAGAGTGTTTAATTCAAACATATAAGGAAACTGACCAGAAATATATTATGTGATTGAAAAAAAAGCAAATAAAAATGGGATTCCAACGGGATTCGAACCAGAGACCTCCGGATTGCTAGACCGGTTCTCTTACCGACTGAGCTATAGAAAACCCTATGACGGTGCTCGTCCCTGAAACCCCTTAATTCTTCATTGCTCGAGTGGTCGGAAGCTATCATAAACCTGACATAAACCCGAAGGATGGAAATCAACTTGGGGATATATGCGAGGGATCACCAAAGTGATGCAGCGCATCACGGATTTTTCCGGATTTCACTGTCCTGTAAAGCCTCGAATTGTTGTTGTATATGAAAACCCATTGTTACTTATCAGGCAACAATCTGTAGCAAAATAATATGAATACATGTTGAACATGTTAACGGGCAGGTCTATTTTAAAGTATGTCCTTTTAGTTTGATATCCCCAACAATGTGCCACATCTGTCAACATTTATCTGTAAAGATTTGACGAACATGGCTTGAAAATTGATTCTGCTGAATGGTATTGCAAAATATCAGCGACGGTGACATTTGGCTTTAACAAACTGTTAACTTATACATGTAGTTAAAGACATGTAGTAAATATGTAATTATATTCACCTGGAAGTCGACAAACCAGTTGATTTTCAAATCCCGGGATCTTAGGAATGTTTCCCAGCGCTGGGCTTGGGACGAGATCGATCATTTTGCCGTCTGGTCCGCGAATCGGTTTACAAGGGTTCTTTGATCCAGCGAGGGTTTCAGGTGAAGCAGAGTCGGCATTGGCGATTCTTATGTTCATACTTCCCACTGTGGGCCGAAAAAAGAAGGTGTCAAATATATATATCATAAATTATTTTGTAAAGATCATAGTGTTTAAAGCGTTATCAAACGGATCTAGTAACATTGTCCATATCGACACAACTTAGTTAAAACACTAGCGGTTCTGAACTAGTACCTCGTTGTATTTGTATAAAAACGTAGCAGCATGCTACGGGTTTCGATTTTACAAACATGCTGACTGCGTCTTTCGTTAGAAAGATATATGTTATTTAACTTGTTTGGATTGTTCAACGTATTATAATAATATGTTCGATTTATATAGCGCCTAATATAAAATCATCTCTAGGCGCTTTACACAATTATACATAATAAATGTACATGCTTCTTACTTCATTAAGAATTACACGTTAACATATTAATCATCTTATTCTAAGATAAAACAAAACATTTTTGGCAAAAAGCGGGGAAATTAACTACATAACCATAATTAATTAAAACAAAAGCCTAATAACAAATCACTCAAATTGTCTACTAGAGAAAACATTAGGTACACATTAAAGAGATGGTTTTTCAATGCAATTGTATAAGGGTCCAGCGAGGTCATAGATCGAATGTGATGGGATAGATTGTTCCAGAGAGTGGGTGCAGTCATACGCTGAATGATCGGTTTCCGTATTGATGTGTGTTGAATCTTGGAATCTGAAGGAGATGTTGGTTTTGTGAGCGAATAGTGTGGGTATGAGTGTAGCTGTGCACGAGAACTCTAGAAGTTCTCTCATACCTTGTTGTATTCGTAACAACAATAGAAGCATGGAACATGTTCTGGTTTTTCAAATTTCCAATTCGTTAACAAGATATTAACGATTTAAGTGGTGTTTAACTATCCACTGGATAGTCATGATCGTGTACAAAGTCAGTGCAATGAGTTAATGAATATCACGTTGCATTTTCGCTCATTACTCGGCCATATAGCATCCATTTAACGTGATATCTTCAAACAGTACTCAGTGAGCATACCAGATCACAACAATGCACATTGTATCAACCATTCAGTACTTTTTGCACATGCCAACAAAGTTACTAGATCCCTTTAATAGGAAGGTGATAATTACCTTGGAGATACACAGCAGTGAGATAGATGACTGCAGTCAGGTATGCGCTCCGGGGTCGACCCATCTGAAATGAAATTACAGAACAATTGAGTGTCAAAAACAATCGTACGTAAACAAAAAATAACAAACATAAGAAAATAAAGTTGAGCTCCGGCGAGACTCGAATCGTCGACCTCTTCACGGATCGCAATGGCATAGCGACATCAAACTCATTCACTTGTTCCGCATTTTAGTTGCTGATAACTTGAAGGGAAACGACACGCTGGAATTGGTTATTCATGTCATTATTTATAAATAATTACAATGTACAGTTTCATTATCTAAAAATAATGACAATTGACATTGTCATTATTTATAAGAGGGGTGGTCACCTTCACCACTGGTCAAATTGAACGAGTGAGTGGGGCAGAGGGGGTAGGGCTGGTTACCTAGACCACTGGTCAAGTTGCACGAGTGAGTGAGGGGGAGGGAGGGGGTGGTCACCTATACCACTGGTCAAGTTACACGAGTGAGTGGGGGAGAGGGGGGTGGTCAGCTAGACCACTGGTCAAGTTGCACAAGTGAGTGAGGGAAAGGGGGGGGGGGGTGGTCACCTATACGACTGGTCAAGTTGCACGAGTGAATGGGGAGAGGGGGGTGGGGCTGGTTACCTAGACCACTGGTCAAGTTGAACGAGTGTGGGGGGGGGGGGGGGGTCACCTAGACCACTGGTCAAGCTGCACGAGTTGGTGGGGAACAGGGGGTGGTTACCTAGAAAACTGTCAGTGAGGGGAGGGGTCAACTAGACCTCTAGTCAAATTGCACGAGTAAGTGGGGGAGAAGGGGGGGGGGGGGTGGTCACAAATACCACTGGTCAAGGTTCACGAGTAAGTGGTGGAGAAAGGGGGATGGTCACCTAGACCACTGGTCAAGTTGCACGAGTGAGTGGGGGAGGGTGGTAGTCACCAATACCACTGGTCAAATTACACGAGTGTGTGGGGGAGAAGGGGGGGTGGTCATCAATACCACTGGTCAAGGTTCACGAGTAAGTGGTGGAGAGGGGGGGGGGGTGGTCACCTAGACCACATGTCAAAGTTGCACGAGTGAGTGGGGGAGAGGGGGATGGTCAGCTAGACCACTGGTCAAGTTCCACGAGTGAGTGAGGGAGAGGGGGGTGGTCACATATACGACTGGTCAAGTTGCACGAATGAGTGGGGGAGAGGGGGTGGTCAGCTAGACCACTGGTCACCTTGAGCACTGGTTGCACGAGTAAGTGGGTGAAGGGGGGGGCACCTAGACCACTGGTCAAGTTGCGCGAGTGAGTGGGGGAGAGGGGGTGGTCCGCTAGAGCACTGGTCAAGGTTCACGAATAAATGCTGGAGAGAGGAGGTGGGGGGGTGGTCACCTAGACCGCTGGTCAAGTTTCACGAGTGAGTGGGGAAGGGAGGTGGTGAACAAGACCACTGGTCAAGGTTCACGAGTGAGTGTGAAGAGGGGGTGGTCAGCTAGATCACTGGTCAAGTTGCACGAGTTAGTTGGGGAGGGAAGGTGGTTACCTACACCACTGGTCAAATTTCAAAAGTGAGTAGGGGAGAGGGGGTAGGGCTGGTTACCTAGACCACTCGTTAAGTTGCACGAAATAGGAGGGGTCACCTACACCACTGGTTTAGCTGCACGAGTTGGTGGGGAATAGGGGGGTTATCATCTTGACCACTGGTCAAGCTGTACGTGTGAGTGGGGAAGAGGGAGGTGGTCAGCTTGACTACTAGTCAAATTGCACGAGTGAGTGGGGGAGAAGGGGGGGGGGGGTGGTCACCAATACCACTTGTCAAGGTTCACGAATAAGTGGTGGAGAGGGCGGGGGTGGTCACCTAGACCACTGGTCAAAGTTAACGAGTAAGTGGTGGAGAGGGGAGAGGAGGGGGAGAAGGGGGGAGGGGAGTGGTCACCTAGACCACTGGTTGTACGAGTAAGTGAGTGAAGGGGGGGGGGGGTGGTCACTTAGACCACTGGTCAAGTTGCACGAGTGAGTGGGGGAGAGGGGGGTGGTCAGCTAGACCACTGGTCAAGTTCCACGAGCGAGTGAGGGAGAGGGGGTAGTCACATATACGACTGTTCAAGTTGCACGAGTGAGTGGGGGAGAGGGCGTGGTCAGCTAGACCACTGGTCATGTTGCACGTGTGAGTGGGGAAGAGGGAGGTGGTCATCTTGACTACTAGTCAAATTGCACGAGTGAGTGGGGAGAAGGGGGGGGGGGGGTGGGTGGTCACCAATAACACTTGTCAAGGTTCACGAGTGAGTGGGGGAGAGGGGGAGGGGGTGGTCATCAATACCATTGGTCAAGGTTCACGAGTAAGTGGTAGAGAGGAAGGGTGGTCACCTAGACTACTGGTCAATGTTAAAGAGTAAGTGGTGGAGAGGGTAGAGGAGGGGGAGAAGGGGGGAGGGGAGTGGTCACCTAGACCACTGGTTGTACGAGTAAGTGGGTGAAGGGGGGTGGTCACTTAGACCACTGGTCAAGTTGCACGAGTGAGTGGGGGAGAGGGGGTGGTCATCTAGACCACTGGCCAAGTTCCACGAGCGAGTGAGGGAGAGGGGGTAGTCACATATACGACTGGTCAAGTTCCACGAGTGAGTGGGGGAGAGGGCGTGGTCAGCTAGACCACTGGTCATGTTGCACGAATTAGTTGTGGAAAGGGATGGTCACCTAGACCACTGATCAATGTTCACGAGTGAGTTGGGGAGAGGGGGAGGGGGTGGTCACCAATACCACTGGTCAAGGTTTAGAGGCAGAGAGGGGGGGGGGGGGAGAAAGGGGAGAAGGGGGGGGGGGAGTGGTCACCTCCCAGCTAGCCACCTGACGTTGGGCCGATGTCGGAATTTGGTTGCCGGATGTCGGCATATCGCCGTTGGCTCGAGGTTAAAATGTCCGCCAGCCCAACATCGTCACGACGTCATTTTTGTGATATATTGGCATAAGGTCATTTTCCGACAATGGCCCAACATCATGTCACAAGTGAGTGGGGGAGAGGGGGAAGGGGGTGGTCAAAATACCACTGGTCAAGGTTCACGAATAAGTGGTGGAGAGGGGAGTGGTCACCTATACCACTGTTCAAAATGTACGAGTGAGTGGGGGAGAGAGCGGGTGGTCACCTAGACCACTGGTCAAGGTTCAAGAGTAAGTGATGGAGAGGAGGGGGTGGTCACCTAGACCACTGGTCAAGGTTCACGAGTAAGTGTTTGAGAGGGTGGGGGTGGTCACCTAGACCACTGGTCAAGGTTCACGAGTAAGTGATGGAGAGAAGGGGGTGGTCACCTAGACCACTGGTCAAGGTTCACGAGTAAGTGGTGGAGAGGGGGGGGGGGGGTGGTCACCTAGACAACTGGTTAAGTTGCTCGAGTGAGTGAGGGAGGGGGATGGGGGTGGTCTTCTAGACCACTGTCAAATGCACGAATGAGTAGGGGAGAGGTGGGGGTGGTCACCTATACCACTGTTCAAGATTTACGAGTAAGTGGTGGAGAGGGGGGGTGGTCACCTTTACCACTGTTCGAGGTACACGAGTGAGTGGGTGAGAAGGGGGGGGGGGGGGGGTGGTCACCTAGACCACTGGTCAAGTTGCTCGAGTGAGTGAGGGAGGGGGATGGGGGTACCGAGACCACTAGTTAAGGGTCAAGTCGTGTGAGTGAGTGACCGAGAGGGATACCATGGTTACCTAGACTACTGTCTTAGTCGCACGGGGGAGGGGGGGGGGGGGCGGGGGGGGGGGGGGCCTGGGGTTTGGTGATCTAGACGGAGACTCAAGGTTTATTCTTGAGTGCGTTGGGAGGAGGGGTTACCGAGACTGAGAACACTGGTTTAGTCGTGCGAAAGGGGAAGTGGTGGTG
>JBAMJV010009753.1:0-39381 GCA_037951105.1 Echinarachnius parma
ATGTATATACAGTATATCCATTGATCTTTTACTTTGTATTTAGTGTTGTGTGTGTGTTGATACGGGTGTTTATGTGTGTATGTGTGAAGGCTCCTCCTCTACAATTTGATCTGTTCACTTGTTTGTTGTTTACTCATGTCCTCCTCATGAACTTGAGTTCTATTACCCTTGTTATACTTGGTGGTTTCCCATCAAAGCCCAAATTTTTCTCATGGATAACAACTTTCAAGATTACCTTGATCATGTAGTCAGTGACTGCAAGTATATGAACTGTAGTGATTTTCAATGTAATAACTTAAGTAAAATATCCATTATGCATATAAATGCGAGAAGTCTTTTTAAGAATTATGAAGATTTTTTAGTTTTCTTGTCATGTTTAAAAACATAATTGTTCTGTGATTGGAATTTCAGAAACCTGGTTCAAGCAAACAACAGATACGTGTATGTTTGACATTCCTGGATATTCTCTTTTACAAGTTTGTAGATCTAATAAACGAGTTGGGGGTATTATTGTACATCAGGGATGGTATTGATTATAAGTTGCGTAATGATTTATCGGGCGAGCAATGCTGGTTTTGAGTCTATTTTTGTAGAAATAGCCATTGATAATGTGAAATCCATTGTTGGTTGTGTATATAGAGCACCTGATAATGATATTGCTTCTTTCATTCATTCTTTTGATTATCATATGCAGGTTATTGGCCGGGAAAAGAAAGATGTCTATCTTATGGGTGATTTTAATATTAATTTATTAAATTGTGATTCTGATGGCAGAATAAAAGACTTTGTTGATTTTTTAACATCTTTTGGTTTATTTGCTTTGATTACTAAACCGACTCGTATTACTTCTACTACTTCAACATTGATAGATAATATTTTTACAAATTGTATTCAAGATGATTTTGATTGTGGAATTCTTTGTTCGGATTTGTCTGATCATATGCCTATTTTTAGTATTAATAAAGGGAAGTCTCTTACAAATGAAAAGGTAAATGATACAGATTTTACACGTGTGATTACAAATGAAAAAGTTCAAAGATTTAAGCAAGATCTTCTTACTATTGATTGGTCTCTTCTTTATAGTCTTAATGATGTAGATGATAGTTTATAATTATTTTTTAAGAATTTTTTGTAACTTGTATGAATTTCATTTTCCTCTTGTTCGGTTGAGTAGGAAAAAGAAATGTAAAAAAACCTTGGATCACCCAAGGTCTTTTGAAATCTATAAATCATAAAAATAACTTTATTGTAAATACATTAAGCATAAAAATGAGGCGAATAGAAAGAAATATAATTATAAACTATAAAAACGCCTTGACTAATTTAGCCCGTAATAATAAGAAAAGTTATTATGATGATGTCTTTAAAAATACACAGAGGGATATTCGGAAGACTTGGTCTCATATAAATGATTTACTTGGGAGGGAAAAAAAGGATCCAATACCAGATGAAATGTACCACGGGGAAATTCATTTAAAATCAAATTTAGATAAAGCTGAATATTTTAATAAGTATTTTTATTAATTTGCCTGCAAGAATAAGTAGAGAAATTCCACCTGTGCAGACTTTATTTGAAGATTATTTGTTGCTTCGGGATAACCCATCCTCTCTATTTTTGAGACCAACATCTGTGCATGAGATTGTTAATTTTGTCTTAGATTTGAAACTATCTAAGTCATCTGGCTCAGATGATATTTCTCCTAGAGTTATAAAAGATTGTATGCATGTTATTGCAGGTCCACTTTGTGATATATTCAATAAGTCAATGTCTCAAGGGTTGGTTCCTGACAAGTTAAAAATAGCAAAGGTAGTTCCAGTATATAAAAAGAATGATCGTAAATGCATTGAGAATTATAGACCAATTGCCTTGTTGCCAATATTTTCAAAGATTCTTGAGAAATTAGTTTATAAAAGATTAAATGAGTTTTTGCTTCTTAATGATGTTTTGATCCACCAGCAATTTGGCTTCCGTAAAAATTGCTCCACTACTATGGGTGTTTTAAATTTGGTAAATACAATAATATGTGCAATTGACAGCGGGAATTATTGCCTTGGTATATTTTTAGACTTGTCAAAAGCATTTGACACAATTGATCATAATATACTCTTAAGAAAGCTCAAATATTATGGTGTTCGAGGTATAGCTTTAAATTGGTTTAAAAGTTATTTGGAAAATAGATTACAATTTGTTGTCGTTAATGGTGCCAAGTCTCAATCTAGCAATGTGAAGTATGGTGTACCTCAGGGATCTGTTCTTGGCCCATTGCTGTTTTTGATTTACATTAATGATATTATTAATTCGTCTCAATTATTTACATATTCTCTTTTTGCTGACGATACATGTTTATTATATTCTCACAAGAATATACACTCTCTTATGTAGTCAGTTAATACTGAAATTTGTAGACTTTTTACGTGGTTTTGTTGTAACAAATTGTTATTGAATACTGGTAAAACTCAATGTGTAATATTTAGATCTAGAGGGAGGAAAATCGCAGTCAACATGTGCAATTTCTTGGTGTTACCGTTGATGAATATTTATTATGGAAAGAACATCTTGGTAATGTATGTACTAAAGTGTCTCGCAGTGCCGGAGTAATAACCAAACTTTTTATTTCCTCCCCCAGTACACCTTAGTTGCTTTATATAATGCTATTGTTATGCCTCATTTGATGTATTGTAATATTGCTTGGGTCACACATTTAGGACCCATGTACATAAGTTGCAAGTACTTCAAAAAAAAGTTGTTAGGTACATAACAAATTCAGATTATAGGTCACCTAGTACTCCTTTGTTTTTGCAACTACATATTTTGCCTTTTGATGGATTGGTTTCTCTTAATTGCTTAATATTTATGTTTAAATGTCAATCACTCCAGTATACATTTTTGACCGATGTGTTTGTGGATAACTCTTCCATCCATCATTATCATACTCGTCAGAGTAACCTTATCCATCAGTCATACGCCAGGACCCATACTGCCTTAAAATCATTTAGAACTGTCTGTGTTAAAGAGTGGAATAAGTTACCCCATAATATAATTAGTAGTACTACATTGTCTCGGTTCAAAATATCTTGTAAAAAACACCTTTTCGACAGATTGCAATCAGGTACATGAATGTATAAATCAATATGAGGTAGCCATGAATGAAGTGTACGTTATGTGTGTGTGTGTGTGTGTGTGTGTGTGTGTGTGTGTGTGTTTGTGTATGTGTTGTAAATGGGGGTGGGGGGTATACTCATCTGCATAATTTGTTATGTTGTTACATTGTTACATACACATGAGTTATACTCGTTGTAAATATGTTATTCCTTGCCATTATATACCAACCGTATAGTCAACTGTGTAAAGGGGCCCCGGTCACAAGCTGTGCTTCACTGGGGTCCCAAACCTATAATTCTTGTGTTCCTTGCTGTTATATCTTGTACCATTGTTTATGTTTGATTTGGTTTGAATAAACTTGAAACTTGAAATTTGAAACATGTATAAACTACGTTGATATCACCTAGATACATGTACATCGTGCACATTATATGTGTGACATAGGAAACACAATTATTAAACATAATTCATACAAAGAATGAGGATGGTTACTTTGCTGCAGTTAGGTCCGCCCCATCAATCGTCACAGTTACACGCGTAGCTGCTGACACCATCCACATACAAACCGTGATCACACGGGACTCCCTCACAGTCATCAATCAAATATCAATAAATAACTAGAAGTGCAATTCGATTTTAAAACATTATTAAAGGGACTTTATAGTAATATTATGCAAAACCTCACAACTTACTTGGAACTTACTTGGAACTTGGAAGTGGTTCTCTCATACGTAAACGGTCATCATATTCGTATTAACAATAACAGCACGGGACAGTTTTTTTTTTTTCAAAGTTCCATTTCGTTCAAAAGATAGTTATAATTGAAGTGTTCAGCTATGGGATAATTTCATGCCAGGTTCAAAGTACTGTATGAACAAAGAGAACGTGGATATCACTTTGCATTTTTTCTCAGCAAAAAAAATATCCAGTTAACGTACTATTTTCACACATAACTCTCTGGCCATATCAGACTGATCATACCAATACACATTTTATTAATCACTCGTCACTTTTGGCATTTGCACCCAAAGTTACTAAATCATGTTGTCCCTAATAAGGCCGGGGCCATTATGCGCACCCCCCTCCCCCCGATTACTTGAGAACGCGTAAAGCCGACGTCCCGCCGCTCGGTGTCTTTTATCCTTTCGAGTTTTGCGCATGTTTTAAAACATACTTTTTGAAAATCGGAGCTTCCATTTCGAAATATCAGTTTTCCTAAAGAGAGATATATCATTGGATTACAGCGTTCACATTATTTGAAGGTGTTAGTAGTTAAATTCAAATTAGAAATAATATAAAACAACAAAAACAATACAACACATAATTGTTCGAAAAAAAAAATCAAAACAATAATCATGATAATCAAGAATAATCTAGATCTTCGAGTTGTTGTTGTTGTATTATTATTCAAAATTGTATAATTAATCAAAATTATGTCGTGATAATTTCATAAATTACCATAACTTTGCAAATTCATTAATATTTCACAAACTTGAAACTACCATATTATTCTATAGACTTCTCGTGACATGCGTGCACATTTTCGCGACCATAATTCTATGTACATAGCAGATCACACCATAATTCAAAAAGAGACAATACTGCCCCCACCCCCCCCCCCCACCCCCCCCCCACCCCCCCCCCCCCCCCCCCCTGCCATAGAAGGACCTCGAATGTCACGGTCTTTTTAGGGTTAAGTTATTATGAATATCATCAAAGTTGAGACATTATGCCCGCGCAGGCGTTTAACTCTTCACAATCATTTTAAATGATAGATGACTTTAAGTAAAGAGAGCACAGGGTTGTAACCAACACCTGCACCATTACATTACATTACAAACTAATAGTTATAACTCCGCCATGCTCGAAAGGTATTGTAAAAAGCCTGTTATCAATTTTTTTTTAAGAGCCGTAAAAACACAATACAGCGCTTTCTAAAGTAGCATTGGTTTCAGCCAATTTCATACAAAATGATGCATTGTGATATTTTGTTGAAATAATGATTAAATAGAGAGGTCATCAACAAACCTTCTTTGAAAATGTTTGAAAAAGTATTTTTGTTTTCAATATCATCGAATTAATCTGCAAATCTGGGTCCAGATTTATTCAGAATGGATATATATATTATAGCCGTTTCTGAACAGATATTGAGCAAATAAAGTTTATTCTGTCATTAAAATTAGTTGCTCTTTCAAATTGTACACTAATTGTTGAATTATCTCTCACACACACACACAATTATGCAGCGCCCTCTATACCAAAACTAAACTACCCCTTTAACTTTGTAAGGAATTTTCCAAAGTTGTATAAATCACAAATACGTTAATGGATGAACAAATACATGTTTCATCATTAATGCCGTATTTAAATGAGATGTGATTTATAAAACTGTGGAAAATATATTACCTTCATTATCTTCCAGGGGGCCATTTCCGTAAAGCTCCATTCTTATGCTGATGCGGTCATTCCAGGTAACTGGGAGCACACGCACGAAGCGGCACACTAGCGGAGTGGGGAAGGCGTTCCGTATCACGGTATGTTGATCAGAATTGCCTGAGAAGACCTAAAAAGAGAGGGCCAAAATATACATAATCTAAATTAAATGCAAATTTGGCAATCTAACACAACACAATCATTATAGGTACTTGTCTATATAAAGGGAGCCAACGTCTTCCAATGTCGATAACAAAACTAAGGCATTCAAAGGGCGGGGGTAAGATGGAGCAATGTCAACGCCAAAGAAAGACAATGTAGAATGGTCATGTAATTGGTCTCTGAAGGGCACATGAGAGATTGGTATTCGTAGACAGATGAAACATTTGTTATTTACAAGATTAGAAGACACCATCCTTATCATTATCATTATTTTTAATTGACAATATAATATAATACAATACAATATACGTTCTTCTATAACTCTAAATACATGAATGTTTCATTGCGCTTTACATACGGAATTACAAAATTAGCCCAAATATAAGAATACAGAGAATGCATTTAAATACATAAAAATAAGATGCAAACACGCATAATTAATTACTGTATAATCAATATGTGGATTACTAATTGAACAATTGGGTCTTGAGTACATTTTTGAAAGAATCTAATGAGGGTGCTAGTCGAATAAAGAGAGGGAGATCGTTCCAAAATCGTAGATAAATAAGAATAAGTTGTCGCCGGATTTATAGTGGGATATAGGAAATTGAAGCACTACCATAATTACGTCGTCATCATCAGAATCTTCATAATATTATGAAAATATGAGTAAAATTAAGTCAAACATGTAAAAGGTTAAAGTATTCGAAGTCACGATTTGAGTTTGAGTTTGAGTTTGAGTTTATTTATGTATTCACAGTAAAAAGCTGCTTTTCAGCAAGGCCGTGACACATATTTACAGAAACAAAACATCAAACATGTTAAAAGTGATACAGAACAAAACAAGGAATAAACAATTTAAACTTAATCTGAACTACAAAAGAAACATATAGACATACAAAAGTAAAATGCAATACTTGTAATTACAATCATTCAGACGAAATGATGTGCTGTTTTTAAAGCATAATATATCTAAAGAATAGATTGTTTGTTTGTTTGTTTGTTTGTTTATTTCGGAAATCACAACAATAAATACAGCAATGAAGTGCAACGGGGGATGACCCAATTCAGCAGAATTAAAAAAACAAAACCGCTGTTCTTCGGGTATAGTCATGGAAGCCCTTTAAAGTTTTTTTTAAAAAAATAGAAAGTATATGAGATAATGATGTAACTATACAACATAAAATAGCACTCACCACATCTGACCCATCAGTTATGTATTGAACCGTGTTAAAGGTCACACCATCCATGCTGTAGTCGACCTTGTAGCTCGTCACCCAATAGGCTTTATCATGACGTCCTTGGGTTGCCACGGCCACGACTTTGTAGGTAGAGACGAGATCAACCTAACAAAAGCAGATACTTGTTTGGTTTCTTTATGTCGATTTTGTCGTAACATTAACATAGTATTGCCTCTGTTTGACATTTTATACATGTGTAATGTATTACACTTGTGTAAAATTGACATGCTTGTGTGTCCTTCACCAAGACACTTTATCCACATTTGCTGCTCTCAACCCAGGTGAAGTGAATGGGCAATTGGCATGAATGTATTCCTTGAAATGCTTGACCGATTGAATGAGGATGCTCGGCTAAAGCTAGGTTAATAATGCTCCAATCAATTTGAGACTTAAAGGGGACCACCAGGCAAAACAAACCACACAAATTATAGGTTGTAACTTGTAACGGTTGTGTGGTAGCAAATATATTATCAAAGGGTCGTGTAATTCATAAACAATGCGATTAATGACCAGTAGCTACGACACCAAAATTGCCTCATGGTTCTGTACTAGAAGATGATTTGAGTAGTCTAATCCACCAACACATTCAGAACAAATGTATTTTTTTTAAACGCATAACAATACTAAAGCATGTGATCATTGGTCTGCATTGTCCAGGACAAATGCTTCGTCCGTGATTATGTCGTCTCCTAACGCACGCGTGAATACAATAATGGAGTTCGTAGTTACAAACTGCGCATGCGCCAATTTCTGAGACGAAAATTCACTGTACCAAAAACATCGATATTGCCCGTTGTCACATAGACCTTCGTGCAATTATTGTCACATTTGAAACGTGTTTCACGGGAAATTTGGCTCGAAGTCATAAATGTTTTTTTCTGAATTAATCATAATGGACATCTCATATACATAAGACTGATTTGTTTAATTTTATTTTTTCTATTCATTTTCGCATTTTAACAAAAATGCCAACGTTCGCATCGGGGCTTTTATTGAAATCGAAAAGGCACCATGCTTATATTTTTGAGTACTGTTTTCTTTTAAGTGTTGAAACGGGCAAAGGTGTGATTTTTATTCTAAAAATGTTTATTTAGCCTGCTTCAAGTTTGAAAATTAAAATGAAGGGCTATATTTATTCAATTTTATATATTTTAGGATTACGGTGAGTTCTATTTTGGTCAGGTCTAACAAACGTAACGAAACACAAGGAGAACCCACGCACACACGCGGAAATTCTGCATAGAGCTCTGTACTTTAAATGTGTGCGTCACAGGCTGTGCCGTAAACGTACGCGTAAAGCCTCAATTTTGGCACAATCTTCAGAAAACCCGATGACGTCATACTGCTCCATGGGCTAACTACGAACTCCCTTATTAAGGGGAGGGCCAATGTCGAAAAAAGTGACTTTAGGTTGCCAGATCTCCACAACAAGTTTAAACCGATTCTAATTGCAAATATTTTTAATGAGACAACATAATTCAGAGGTCTACCTCAGAAAATTGGTAGCGAACACCTCCAAATCCAAGATGGCGTCCAAAAAGGCAGCTGTTTTCTATTGCTATAGATAATTGGCGAGATTTCCCAAACGACACCTTATATCAACATTATTCTGCAATCATATTAAAGACAATAACATTTCCTATAATCTGATACCAAACACCCTGAGGTTCAGGATATGTAACACGGTCATTTTTAGCCCCAAACTCAAATTTTATGAATTTTCCCCAAAAAATATGTAATTATTGATTTACATAATTACGCATAAATCAATAATTGTATTAGCAGTTGAATTAATACTTTTCAAAAACTGTCCAATTATATCAACAATACTCTCTGAAAAATTAAAATGTAAACCGTATCTGAACAAAAAGTTATAGTTCTTGGAAGTCAGCATTAGCTATCCACAAAACGGGTAGTTTTGCATGATTTCTCATGCTATACAGGGTGTCTCAAAAATGTGTAATCTTAATTAGAGGATTTGTATACCAAATGATTGCGTCAATCTCGGGACACCTTCAATTCCAGTTATGAACAAATTTTAAAAAAGAAACACCATTTCTTGTAATATGATGAATATTCCACCATCATTATAGTCCGCGTAGATGTCGTGTCTGTCCTGTATTAAATTTGTTTAATTGCATTTATCATAAATCAAACGCTAAAAATGAACTCCACTCCACATGGAGCATTCCAGTCAGCTGCATACTGACGCGCATGTCATGCATATTGCGAATTCGAATCATACTGGGTGTCCATGATGTGTTTTAACAGTATCAAGATCATGCTCATTATCTTGAATAAGTGTCTTACTGAAGTACACAATATTCGGGACATACTTTAATATGTGCAGAGCGTATCTAGATTCGAACGCACCCTTCATGCCCTTCATATCTTATTACATGTTCCTGGAGACCATAAAGGTATATACAATTTGTCTGACTCAGTATTAAAACAAAACAAACTCAATTGCTAAACTATTATGCACGACACCGAAAAGCCTCAGCAGGCCTAATGTGTATTTTTGTTGCACTACACTGTACTCGTGTAACCATGGTAACAACAGCCGATTATGGACAAAAATATACCAAATCAACAAATATTTATTTTAAAAACTTAAAAATAGCAGCTAAAGGGTATTATTTCACATGTGATTGGTTTTCCTCCATGTTCACGCGAAAATTAGTGTGCATAATGCGGCTTGTAGTAGCCAGATACATGATTTATTGTATTTATATTGTTGCTGTTACTATGGTTACAAATGTACACGGTGGTACAAAAAGTTACCCTACGATAAACCTCAGTAATAGCCTATTCAAAGTGTTCTCCGAACCCTGAAAAAGTCTAGCTAACTGTGGTGTTCTCAATAATAATCATGTTAAAAACATAATTATCCAGATATGGTCGATCCAACTGTAAATGACGAGCGCCTCCCATTTGAATATTGCACTAAATAGTGCACTTTGCATGATGGATTTATTATTGCAGTGAAATTACCGATACACTTTTTTCCTGTACTATTTCAAACCGATGGCGGCATATTCATGACATAAAAGAAGAAAACTGAAGGTTTTGCTAAAAAAAGGTATAAACAATATGTCATTATTTAGGAGAAATTCTGGAATGAAGTCCGTAAACAAGAATTACATATATTGGGGCACCCTGTATAGTGTTCGAAATCGTACAAATTTGCTGTATTTGTCGATATCAAATGCTGAGTTCCAAGAACTATAACTTTTTGTTCAGATACGGTATACACTTAAAATTTTCAGAGAGTATGGTTCATATAATTGGACAGTTTTTTGAAAATCATTAATTCAACTGCTAATGCAATTATTGATATATGCCAAATTGGGTAAATCAATAATTTCATATTGTTGGGAAAAAATGCCCCAAATTTGAGTTTGGGGCTAAAAATGACCGTGTTACATATCCTGAAACCCATTGTGTTTGGTATCAGATTATAGAAAATTTAATATGACTGCAAAATCATGCTTATTTCAGGTGTTGTTTGGGAAATCTCGCCAATAATCTATAGCAAGTCAAACGGCTACTTCTTTGGACGCCATCTTCAATTTGGAGGTGTTCGCAACAAATGGTAGACCTCTGAATTAATTTGTCTCATTAAAAATTGGTTTAAACTTGTTGTGGAGATCTGGCAACCTAAGTCCTTAACCCTAAAAAGACTGGGGGGGGGGGGGGGGGGGGCTGATTTAGCCCCCCACCCCCCCCCCCCCTCCCCCCTCCTCCAATTTCGCGATTACTTCGCAACGCTTAAATATTTTACAGTGCCACTTCACAACTTTTTCCTTAGAGTCTTTCGCAACTTTTGATACCAAATTTGCGACAACCAGGTGTACCGTTCTAAAGTTACGTGATCTTTTGTAAGTGAGCGTCGGCCCGAAAATCGCTACATTTTGTGATTTGTGTACAAATCCTATGGAAATTGATTTTTTCCTAGAAAAGACAAAATCTTCATTATTTTTCATTCTAATCACAGCAATCATTTAATTTTGGGCTAAAAATGGTTGAATAATGGTCAATAATTATTTCCATTGAAAAAAAAAAACATAAGTCGAAAAAACAAAGAAATACATAAGAAATGCAATTTTCGCATAATTAATTAGCTCTAATTAGCATATTATAGTTAGAACAAAAAATTTAACTATGTAATATTATATGGCTCATGGACATATATCACCATGCCAAATTTGGAGTTGATTGGAGTTTCGATTGCTGAGAAAACTACGGAAATTACCAAAAAATACAATTTTCGCATAATTAATTAGCTCTAATTAGCATATTCGAATTAAAAAAAAAAAATTTAACTACGCAATATTGTAGACCTTATGGACATCTATCACGATGCCAAATTTGGAGTCGATCGGAGTTTCGGTTGCCGAGATCTTAGGGGGGGGGGGGGGCCTTTTAGCCCCCCCCCCCCCCCCCCCCCAGTTTTTTAAGGTTAAAAATAGCCCAGTCTTTTTAGGGTTAAGCAACGCTCGAAATTAACTTTTTTTGCTGGTGGCCCGGTCGGGCCAGTAAAATTAGTATTTTTCCAATTTTGGTGGCCCGAAACCAAAATCTACTGGCCCGAAGAAAATAAAGAAAAACAAAAGAAAAAAACGAGAAAATTCATATCACATTAAAAACTGTGGAAAAGTGGAAAATTCACTGTTATTATACAAATTTGACCTCAACATTCTGTGTAAATGTCATGTGAAAATCTCAGACAAATAACATGTTTTTAAATTGTGGTGTTTTAAGCTAATAATTGTAAGTCAAAAAGCCGATTCATCGGCTGCAAACATTGACAAGTCACCGATCTACTGACCGTTATCCGATTTCGAATACGGCAAACATGATTTATTGAGTTTTACATGCATAACAAATTTGATTGATAATGGAAATTTGTACTTATATATCAGACTTTTAATCTCACAATTCCGTAGAATATTGTTTTGAAACCTGTCATGAATGACACATTTTTCAAATTGTGGTGCTATATTTGTAAAACTGTTAGTCAAACATTTATAAATTCTTTGTGAACTTACGGACACAGTCACAACATCGGCGGCAACACAAGACGTAGACAATGCAGACACAACATAGGCTATGTTGAATTTTACATGCGAACCAAATTTGATCGATTATTAAAATATCCTCTCACATTTCAGACTTTTAACCTCACTTTTCCATGGATTATTGTTTATAAACCTCACATAAATTAAATATTTTCAAATTGTGGGTTTTTGTTGTTGAAATTTTGGTGTCAAACATTGATGAATTGATCGTAAACTTTCTATGCTCACGTAAATTGCATGCACACTCACTACATGTTTTTACATTCCATATTTGGAATTGGAAAGCTCCATTCACAAAACGGGGGTGTGGGGATAAACAGAATGGAAAAAAACACAAATTAAACTTTTACAAATCGGACAACATTTCTCTTAACTTATTTTCGCAAGTATAGAAAATATTATTCTTGATATTTCCTATTATTTATTCAAGTTTTATATACAAACTGAACTGATAACAGAATTAATTTGATATCCTTCTACCTATCCCAAGTGGAACATGCTGTACAAATTTTACATGTGGGATCGGATGGGGGGCGGGGCAGAAATAATGCTAATCATAATAATTTGCGCCTTTTCTAAGCTGTCGGCAGAAGAAAAAAAATCACACAAAACTGTTCATTATTGATCTCTCTTTCCTCTTTTTTTAAACCACAAATCAAGTATTTTCTTTGAGGTATCAAATTTGCAATAAGAACCATAATATTGTGCACAATTGTTTCAACACATGGTGGCCCGATCGGGCCAGCAAACATTGGAATTATGAGTTTTTTACTGGCCCGACAGCAATTTTTGGTGGCCCCGGGCCATCGGGCCTGTGCTAATTTCGAGCGTTGGGTTAAGGAAGCTACTTTTTCGATGTTGACCCTCCCCTTAAATTGGCTTACTCGCAGATGTTTGGCGCATACGGAACCATGAGGGCGTTATTTTTCCTTCGTAATTTGAGTGCTAGGAGTATTGATTACAAATTGTACAACCCTCTTCAACGTGTTGGGCATCTATTCAATATTACATAGCGGTACTTGTTTTTCTTTTTCATTGATTACAACAAAGCATTTGACTGCGTTGACCATGATTTGCTGTGGAAAGCATTGAGAGAGATGGGCGTCCCAGAAAATCTTATTGTCTTAATGAAATAACTATACAAGGAACAGAAGGCCACAACAAAATGCAGCCTAAATTAATGTGCCGTGTACAAGAAAATTCAAAAAGATTTAGAGAAATGTAAGGAATATTATAAATATAGACATTAGTACTAAACTCGAACTTGCGATAATTGTTATAAAAAATACATGCCGATGTAACATGCATACTAATCATTCAACAACTGTATATGGTACATGTTTCCTTTTGATGTGTTTTAGTGAGTATATATAATCTAACCTGAAGCCATTGGTTAAGGTCTCTAACGTCTGCGGTCCAGGCATAAGAAGCCACATTTAACCGTCCCCGTCTGGCTGCAGAGAACGAACTCAACTCATTCGACGCGGTCAGACTCGAGTCAGGGATGGCATAAGACTCAAGTCCAAGTGGAAAACCTATTAAAAACACCACAAGACATCAAGTTGTTATCGTATGAGTACAAACATTGTCATTAGTGTATTAACGAAATAAACATGTAATAGCGAACAAAGAAAGAAACATCAATACAACAAAACATATATAACTTAAGCATTTACGTCATGTGCCACTCTACTACTAACCAAAAAAAAAGAACAATAATTCACTGATTAATGCGTGGCTTCAAAATCCAATTAAAATACATATACTATAGAGTGCATAATATATTGCACATCAATTTATTCATAAGTTTATCTAAATAATGCCCGAATAATGATATAGGCAATGCAAAGTTGCTTTAGTCATAGCCACTATTGTGTACGCATGGGTAAAATGGTCCCCTGAGATTTTCATATTAAATGAAACACGTTTCAACTTTGACCTTTAAAATGTATTTATTTAATTCAACCTCGTTTACGCATTTGAAATGTAT
The DNA here is from genome assembly GCA_037951105.1 of Echinarachnius parma. Classification (NCBI taxonomy): domain Eukaryota; kingdom Metazoa; phylum Echinodermata; class Echinoidea; order Clypeasteroida; family Echinarachniidae; genus Echinarachnius; species Echinarachnius parma. The sequence goes on from JBAMJV010009753.1 coordinate 14,011, forward strand.
TAATGACAAAAAACATCGTTTAAAATATAATTATATAGAGAGAAAAAATCAGAATCGCAAAGAGAAGATTAAAAGAAATAATAATTGTAATACTTGTAATTAGTTAGAGGAGATCAACTAGGCATGAACGAACCACTGGAAATGCAAGTGAGTTTGGCCTATATTGACAAAGTTACTGGATATAGAATCGAAAAGCTAATATGCCGAAAATGTTGGGGCTGGTAGAGCTTTGGGTCAAACTGAATTTTAGTAACCCACACCTGCAACATATTAATAAAAAATAAAAATTACTCCAATGTTTACACAATGTGGATGTACAAAAATTAAGGCACATGTTTGCCTAAATACAATTTATATGTAAAATAGACGATTTGTATTGTTTAATACTAGGACCCGTAATTAATACATAAATTAATTGTGAGTATAATGCCAGCCCTATTCACAATGCGAGTGTGGCTTTGTTAAACTGCATCGGGATTGATATAAACATGCTATACAAACTCACCATTTCATTTGTTTATATCTTAGAAGGTAAAAGTAAACTGGCAAAGGTTTGATCAAATGTGCATTTCTGTGATCGAATATGTGCACTGAATCATATGTAACAATTTATTGTTATTGCTTTTAATCACTTCATTGACCTTCAATGGACTGATATCTATGTTGTTGCTCTTTTAAACGAAAAGCAGTGGCATAATGAGCAATAAACAATTTTTGGGGAAAATAATCAACACCAGGTATAGCGTTAGCAGGGTTACAAACGTTGTACAAGCGGTGAGTCTGGGACTTTGCGAGGTAGCGGAGCGACCGAGCCCGAATGAGCGAAGCGACCGAGCACGGGGAGGGTTTGTCCCCCCTCCCACGGTAGGGACCGAGCTTTTGCATTTTGGGACTTGAAACTGTGCAATCTGATGCAATCGCTTGTGCATACCTGGGAACGGATTCGGACTTGGCGTCATGTACTATTCTTGTGTTATGATTATACCGACTGGACATTTTTTTTTTATAATTGTTGTTAGGGAGAGGGTGTGATGAGAGGTCGGTGTCCCTCTTTTAAATCACTAGTTTCGAAATCGAATTAAGTCATGATTAAATTGTATGGGGTGGCAATAAAGAGACCTTACAAGTTGATGATGATGATCCACAGCATTTGTAAGGCGCCATTTATCTGTTCAAAAACATTCAAAGGCGCCGCTCGTCCAAAAACTCAATTTACTGCACATATTGCTTGAAAAGAAATGTTTTTAGGCCTGCTTTGAAACCTTCAAGTTTGTCAATTTTGCGAAGCACAAGAGGGAAGGAGTTCCAGAGGCGTGGAGCAACTGAAGAGAAGGCACGATCACCGTACTTCTGGAGTCGTGTCCGTGGGACGTGGAGAAGAAGACCTGACGAGCGTAGCCCTGGACGAGACTGATTCTTTTCCACCAAGGAAGCAACATATTGAGGGGCCAGATCGTGGACAGCCTTGGATGTCAGTAGTAGGACCTTGAACTTTATCCTGTACTCAACTGGCAGCCAGTGCAATTCTTCCAGGATTGGTGTGATGTGGTCGTACTTTTTCCCTCCTGTGAGTAGGCGAGCAGCTGTATTCTGCACAGCCTGAAGTCTTCTTATTGATGAAGATGGAAGGCCAACAAGAAGGCTATTGCAGAAGTCCAATCTGGATGTTATTAGGGAGTGGATGAGGCTCTCTGCTGCAGCACGGGTCAGGAGTGGTCGTATCGCGGCAATCTTACGAAGTTGGTAGTAGGCCGTTTTACAGACTTGGGAGATATGTTTGTCCATGTTCATGTGCTGATCGAAGTAGACGCCAAGGTTGCGTGCACATTTACCCGGGGAGACGGAAGCTGGACCGACTGAGACCTCCAGGGAAGATATTTCTTTTCTCATTTGAGGAGAGCAAAGGACGAGATATTCCGTCTTATCGGTGTTCAGCTTCATAAAGTTGCTCACCATCCACTGTCGAATATCAACCATTGCAGCATTCATGACAATTGCAGCATTCCGTTCGCCGTCCGTGCTCACAGGATCAAAGCTCAGATATAATTGTGTATCATCTGCATAGAAGTGCGCTTCCAATCCATGGCGACGAGCGATGTCACTAAGAGGGGCAGTGTAGAGGGTGAAGAGAAGTGGTCCGAGGACGGATCCCTGGGGAACACCATTATTGAAGGGACGCTTCTCTGGATAAGGTATCATCAACGATGACAGCTTGTCGTCTCGAAACAAGGTAGGAGCGAAACCACTGCAAAGCTGTTCCCCCGACTCTGAAATCACACCTCAGTCTCTGGAGAAGCACATCATGATCAATAGTGTCGAATGCCGCAGACAAATCAAGCAGGATGAGAAGGACAGCATTCTTCTTATCAATAGACCTAAGGATGTCATCGCATATCTTGAGAAGAGCCGTCTCAACACTATGGTGTTTCTTGTATGCAGACTGGAGAAAAACATGGAGACCCTCATCCTGAAGATGTGCAGTGAGTCGTTGAGCAACAATCTTCTCGGTGACTTTAGCAAGAAACGGTAGATTGGATATAGGTCGATAGCTACTCAAGTTATTCTCATCAAGTGATGGCTTCTTATGCACAGGAGTAACATGTGCTAGTTTTAGTTTGTCCGGAACTATTCCATCACGCAGGGAAGCATTCACAATCTTGGCAATTGGCAAAGCCAAGACATCAGAGTTATGTTTAATGAGAGAGGTAGGAATAGGGTCAAGCTGGCAGGTCTTAGCAGGAGTCCTCTTGATGATGTTCAACAGGACAAGTAGGGGAGAGGAATGTCAGGCATTCATCAGGACTGTGGAGCAAGGAAGGCTGATCAAGGTTATCCTGTTCATCATCCACGGACATCTGATCCGTCTGCATGTCATTCCTGATGCCTTCAATCTTCCCAGTAAAGAATTTGGAGAAGTCCTGGGCAAGCTCTGAGTTAGAATCATGGAGAGGTAATTTCTTTACACCTGAAGATTCAAATAAGGAGTTTGTGCACAATTCCGTATACAGCTTTCTGGTCATTTCCACATTCTACGATTAAGTCATTATAGTGCCGAGACTTGGCGCTCTGGAACAGCTCTTTAGTAAGATTCCGCTGATCTTTATAGAGTTTTCTATCAACATTAAGTCTGGTTTTCCTCCATTTCCGCTCCAAACGTCGCTTCTTTTGTTTAGAAGTTGCAATTTCATTCCCGTACCATGGGATAGCGGGCTGCTCCACGATGACACAAGACTTCTTTGGAGCATGCTTGTCCAGAAGTTCACTCAAGACCTCATTGTACTGCTGTACTAATTCATCCGCCGACCCATTCGCATCACTTGTAGCAAGGTTAGAATATTTAATGTCAGACTTAAATTGTATTTGATCAATGCACTTCAGCTTCCGATATATTACCTTCTTCTTGATGTGCGTTGGTTTCTCAAGCTGCAACAGGCAGTGAACAGAAGAGTGGTCAGAGAGGGAATCGCTAATGGTGACAGATTCAGGACGGACACAAGACTCGCCGATGCGAGTAATAAGCAAATCAAGGGTATGATCAGACTCATGCGTCGGACCGTCAACCAGTTGCTGAAGACTGTGGTCATCAAGAAGACGCCGGAAGTGTTTGGTTTCATTCGATGCATGATTTTCCCAGTGAATGTTAAAGTCACCAAGTATGAACAGTTTCCCAGTGAATAGGGAGTATTTATCCAGGAGAGAAGAAAATTCCTGGTAAAAGTCAGCAAAGCTAGCAGTGTTCTTTCTGGATGGTGGAGGACGATAGATTGTAACAATTTTCACGGCCACATTCCCCTGCTGCAGATTACATTCAATGAACTCAAATGACTTGGGTTGATCCTGGTTCTTAACAGCTTGCGCACAAATACTAGATTTATACAGAACAGCTACCCCACCACCTTTACGATGTTTTCTTGGAACTTGATAATATTGTATCCAGCAGGCGTTATGCTTGCAGGACCGACACAGTCATCATCCTTAAACCATGTTTCAGTTAGTGTTAATACATCAAGTTTATGTTCAATGAGATGATCAACAATCAAATCAGACTTATTACATGCAGACTGAAAATGTACAAGTCCTAATTTAAAAAGGGCAAGTCCTTTACCACAAACATCATTCCGGTTCTCAATCAATCTCTTACCACCCCGGCAACCTCTATGTCAACGCCTCTCTTTTTTATGCCAAGATCCTCAAGTTTCTCAAAAATTGAAGAAGGAAGCTTCCCATGCTGAAATCATGTAGAACTCCATATAGATTTCAATTCACATCCACTATATTGCAGCAGCATTACAAATTTCTCCTGTTACAATCACCACAATCACAGACTGATCCTGGTCTTGGCTGGTTATGAATGCAGTACTCCAGTAGCTCAAAGTGCATATAGAATGCGTGTAGAACATGTGTGTAGACATGTGTGCTGAGCATGTATGTAGACATGTGTGCAGACATGTGTGTGTGCAGACATGTGTGTGTAGAAGATGTGTGTGTAGAAAAAGTGTGTAGAACACTGCACCACACAAAAATGAACACATGGGACAACTTGTATCCAGCTGGTTGAATGTATTATGTAAAGTCAAAAATCAAAGTCAAAATCCTGAAGAACAGAGTCACAAAATGTATCCAAAAACAATTCAAGCTGAATCCTGGTAATAATAGAATGACGGTAAAGCAAGTCTGTTAGATAGTTCAACTTAGCGTTAAGTTCAACTTAGAATCTATGTAGACCCCTCCCCCGTGGATTAAGAGCGCAATTATTGTTTAAAGTGATCCGTGTAAAGTGTCAGATATTGCACAAACTGACATTTGAGACTTCAATCCTATATCAATATCATTGTAAAATACAATTGAAAGATTTGTGAAAGTTTGAAAGAAAACGAACACTGTTTACCTAGTGAAAAGACAATATTGAGTTCATATTTTATCACCAAATACTGATGGTCTGTTGTAGATTTGTTGCAGTGATAATCATCCGTTTGATCTTGACGATATCCGCACCCGTGTATACAGCTACATACGGTACGGAATTCATGGAATTTGTGCACACTAGGCTCAAAGTTCAGTGGGTCGGGAAAATTTCTCACGCGCGCTGGCAGGACGTATTCAGCGACGTCAATTGTACTTTTTATCAATACCGTTAGCTAACGCTTTTGAAATAATGATTTTCAATGATAATTATCTTCATACTAAAGGGACATTTGAAAAAACCGAACCCTATTTTATTCTTCTCTTACCATAAGCTAAACAACACGGCAGAAGAGAAACGAGGAAGCTCCAAGTATTTTTCGTGGAGTTAGACACTTTACCTGTGTCACTTTAAGACTCCAGAGACTTTAAAGATACATTATACAGATATTCACCTGTCTCCGGGGTTGTTGCTTCTGCTGTAAGATGTTCGATCGGACTTGCACTTGAATTCATGAGGCATTCATGTACGCCTTGGGTGTCACGACATACTTCGTTGATCTTGCACATCCCACGGCAAGCATCTGATAAACAATGTAAAACAAAAAGACCACACGTTTCATGAAATACTACTAACTACAACCGCAACGTTAGACTCAATAATAATGACACACACCACATACCTTCAATAGGCTTTTATGTGTGCTTCAAACCAACGACAGTCATGATTACAGTTGTATTCCATACAATTAAATTTCAATTTCAATTTCAATTTATTCTTGCTACATTTCAAATGAATTATAACAATTTACACAAAATAGAGATATACATATTGGAAACAAGAGGGGTATACTAAAAAGCAATGCTTGTACAATTGGGGAACCCTCAAATAATAGTTAGGAATATTATTGTTTATTTAAATTAACACATTCTAGATTTTTTTTTTAAGTATAGAGAGTAAAAAAGGGAAGCCAACAGAGACCAACATGGGCCAAGCGAGAACTTTACACGACAAAGATAGGAGAAGACGGACACATACAAACAATTAGACACTGCAAAAATGAAGTGAGAGATCAGGGGTACAAATGTGATCAATAGTACAAAAAGATGAGCTGCATGCGGGGTTCAAGTAAAAATGAGGAAGACGAGTAGCGCTTAGAAAAAAAACTATGCATAAGAAGGCACAATATATCATATCAAAGTACATTACAAATTGCATTTTGATTCCGCGAGTAAAGAAAGACCTTGTTTAGGATGACGTAAGGACGGGGAACAAATAAATGGGTGATATAATTCAATCAGTATCATAAGATTGTATTTGAAACAAAGTTATTTTTTTCTTTAAAATATCAATCGATGGAGCATTTTTTATTTCATTACTTAAAGAATTCCATAATTTGGGGCCCCTCATATATAAATGTATTTTTAGCAAGGAGGGTCCGCAAGAGAGGTGATGAAATTCTTCAGAATGTCTAGTTGGATAATTATGGACTGAGCTATTTTTAAAAAAACATTTCTTGATAAACAGATGGCAACATATTGTTATTATAATTATACATCTACAATACAAATATTATCAATATGACATTCCCAAGTATAAGGTTATCATCAACCGTTACACCAACAAATTTAATGTATGAAACACACTCTAATGGGGTATTTTCTAAAACTATGTTAGCCGGTAACGAATCAATAGATTTACTAACACACATTTATTTCGTTTTCTGGAGATTCAATGATAATTTCTTCGCTCTAATCCACGATAAAATATGACTCATTTCAATATTTATAATTTCAACTAATCTATAAGAATCATTATGAGAAAGAAAAAAAATCGTATCATCAGCGAAAAGTACAAAGACAAAATTTCAGATGATCGACAAAAGTCATTAAATAAAAGTGGGCCTAATATGCTACTTTGTGGAACACTACAATATTACGGGGAGCTGAAGAGTTATCATTTAAAAATACATACTGCCTTCTATCTGAAAGATAGCTCCTGAACCACTCCAAGGCCATCCCATGTACACCATAATGTGAAAGTGTATAAAGTAAAATATCGTGGTTAATCGTGTCGAAGGCCTTGGAGAAGTCCAGCAAAATGCCTATCGTATGAGAAGATTTGCCGATTGCATGAGCTACCTTCTCAATAAAAGACAATAATTCGTGTACAGTATTATGTTTTTCCTAAAACCAAATTGGAGATTAGACAAAATATTATTATTTTTCAAAAAGGATACTGTCCGAGAATAAATTATCTTTTCTAAAATTTTCGAAAAAGAGAACAATAAAGTAATCGGTCGTTAATTATTTGCATCTTTCATAGAGTTAGGTACCTGGCCATATAATAAACTAAGACATATTTTTTTTTAAAAGAACAATAATGCTATTTGATCATTGAACATAACAGCAGTCAATCTGCCACATGGCGATAGCTGTAATTTGTCTCGCCCAATTGCGCGCATTCATGCCAACGAAGTTTGGTTACAAACAGATCCAGTGTTGGAAAGTTATCAACCATTATATAGTCTTGCAGGTAAACTTTCACATTTGACCTCATTTGACCTAATTATGTGACTATTGACCCCAGAATATCATGGAGGCCAATATAGGGTATCTACAGTCAAGTTTCGTTACAAAAAGATGCAGGGTTGTAAAGCTATATACCCTAAAAGAGCCTTGCAGGTAAACTTTCACATTTTATCTCATTTGACCTTTGACCTATTCATGTGACATTTTACCCCAGAATATCATGGAGGGCAATATATGGCATGTACCAATCAAGTTTTATTATGAATTCTTATAATAATATACTGTGTTTATATAGCGCCTAATATGATTAAAGGAACTACAGCGTCTAGATGGCCTAATTTCACAATTCGGCTCTCTATATGTATTTTTTCCCGAAGAAAAAGAATTTTGCAGTCATTTCTCATGAAATCATTAAATTTCCGGGTAATTAGTAAATATCTAATTGTCCTGGGAACGCCCCGTTTAAATCGCACAAATGTGACGTCATCTAAAGAGCGGACTAATGAACTAAATTCTGTACATGACGCGTCATGACGTAAGCCAATGAATTGTCAATCACATGTCGATCACGCTGCCGATTCCGGACGCTAAATGTGGGTGGGGCGTAAACTGGCTGCTAAGTGAGATTTGGCATCAGAAAACTAGTCTTAAATCACTATCTGTGTTTATCTTCATGGATTTTTTTTCGGCAGACCTATGTTTCAAGTCATCAACTATGGAATAAGTGTCAAAGTATGTTGTATTCTTTAGGTCCTTTAATAATCATCTCTAAGCGCTTTACAATAATATTATTCCCCCGGTCATAGAATACAATGCAAACCAGCACAAATTGCATGCACCATCTCCACACCAAGGGGAGCATTCCTTCCAAGCGGCTTATGGGCATTGAGAAGATCCTTCACATATAGGCTTTCACCTCCTACCGAACTCGGTTCGAACTCGGGATATTATGATCGGAAAGCGCCCGCTCTACCAATCTTGCCACACCACATCCGACTGCACTATGGGTAATAGACTCTAATACCCCAAAACTTTCCTATTTGATCATTTTCGGACCACTTCCGAGGTTACGCCGAGTTTTGCAGAGTTTGTCGAGTTATGCCGAGTTGGCCCGACCTGTCTTATTTTGAGTTCTGTTATCGTTCTGTTATCTATCGCGGGTTATATTTTTCAGATACATTCACACAAGAGCGCATCTGCTCACCGAAGGTTAATCCACATGTGAACGTAGTTTTTTTCGCCTTCCCCAACTCGCCATAACTCGTCCTTTCAACTTGCCTAAGTGCGCACCACAGTGGGCACGACAACAATGGAAGCAGACCAGCAACAGACCATGCAACTGATCAAATGAACTTGGGTGTAACATTAAAGGAAGTATATGTGATAAAATCCATTACCCATAGTGCAGTTGGTTCCGCCCCATCCCTCGTCACAGTTACACGTGTAGTTGTTGACACCATCCGCACACGAACCGTGTTCACATGGCTCCTCTGTGCAGTCATCGATCAAATCTATGAAAGACAGAGACAACGAGAAATGTAAATATTGCATACTGATAATTAAATAAAATTGCAGATAGTGAACAAAAGGATCTTCGTTTCTATTTCAATGTCTGCCTTATTCTAATTATTTTTAAAATGTAATTTATACAATTTGATTTTCCATAGTGCAGTTGGGTCCGCCCCACCCATCGGCACAGTTACACGTGTAGTTCCTTACACCATCGACACACGAACCCTGTTCATATAGCTCTCATTTGCAGTCATCGATCAAACCTATGAAAGAAAGAGAAAACAAAAATATTGCATAATAATACTGAAGAAAACAAAACTGAAAAGGATGAGTGCATTTGATTACAGACCGTGAACAAATCTTTTTTTGTATATCAATGTCTCGCTCTTTCCTCACATAAGTCTTTTTTTGTTTATTGTATTTTTTACAATTTGATTACCCATAGTGCAGTTGGATCCGCCCCACCCGTCATCACAGTTGCACGTGTAGTTACTGACACCATTCAAACACGAACCGTGTTCGCACGGGGCTCCATCGCAGTCATCGATCAGATCTATGGAAAGGATACGAATTTGAATGAATTGTCGCTGGAAACGAATTAACGGAAAAGTGTGTATCATCTGTAAACGAACCATTGCCTGCGCATGTTTATAAAGAAGAATGTAAAGAAAGTGGGTTTAGATTTACATGTATTGTATTTGCCGTATGATATCGATTTGTATTGAACATTGATTTGAGCTCGATAGATAGATTGATACATTCTTTCGACAAAAACAAAACAAATATTGCATTAAAACTGATCACCCATAGTGCAGTCGGGTCCGCCCCACCCTCCATCATAAAAGTGATTAAAGCGTACATTTAATTGTATGTGTCTGGGGTGTTTCCCAATACCGCTATTTTGCTTAAAAGACACCAGAAGTTTGATATGAATAACTTCAAAACTTATTACCCATAGTGCAGTTTGTTCCGCCCCACCCCTCGTCACAGTTACACGTGTAGTTGTTGACGCCATCCACACACGAACCGTGTTCACAAGGGTCTCCTCCGCAATCGTCGATCAAATCTAAGAAAAAAGAGACAACAAAAGTAGTAAATATTGCATGATATAATTAAATAAGAAAACAGTAATTAGGTAATAAATTACAGATAGTGAAACAAAAACATAGTGCAGTTGGATCCGCCCCACCCCTCGTCACAGTTGCACGTGTAGTTGTTGATACCATCCACACATAAACCGTGTTCACATGGATCTTTTTTGCAGTCATCAATCAAATCTATGAAAGACAGAGACAACGAGAATGGTAAATATTGCATAATGATAACTAAAGTAAAGTGTCTAACGGCAGGAAAATTACTTGGAACTTTCTCGTTTCTCTTCTACCGTGTTGTTTAGCTTATGGTAAGAGAAAAATAAAATAGGGTAAGATTTTTGTCAAATACCTCTTTAGTATGACGATATCTATCATTCAGCTCAAAAGCGTTAATTAACGATCATAAACCTTATAAACGTCTGTTGTTAAAGCTGACACATATATCCGCTTTTTTAACCAGAAAATCAGTGTTCTTTTTCAATGAAACATTCACACATCATTCGGACTTATCTTACAATGATTTCGGTACAGGATTGAAGTTTTAAATGTCATTTTGGGCAATATCTAACACTCTACAGGTGTACCTTTAAATAAGAAAACAAACGGAATAAATGAGTGTATATGATTACAGACAGTGAACAAACAAATCTTCTTTTCTATATCAATGCCTCCCTCTTTTCTCACATTAGTTTTGTTTGTTTATTGCATTTTGACAATTTTATTACCCATAGTGCAGTTAGGTCCGCCCTGCCATCTCTCGTCACAGTTGCACGTGTAGTTCCTGACACCATCCACACAGGAACCGTGTTCACATGGCTCTTCTTTGCAGTCGTCGACCAAATCTATGAAAGACAGAGAATACGAGAATGGTAAATATTGCATAATAATAATTAAAAAGGAAAACAAACGTAATACATGAGTGTATAATTATGATTACATATTGATATCAACGTCTTCCTTATTTGAATTATCTCATGAGTTTTGTTTAATGTAATTCATACAATTTTATTTCCCATAGTGCAGTTGGGTCCGCCCCACCCATCGGCACAGTTACAGGTGTCAGTTCCTGACACCATCGACACACGAACCGTGTTCTCATGGCTCTCCTTTGCAATCATAGATAAAATCTGTGACAGAAAGAGACAACGAAAATATAGCATAATAATACTGAACAAAAACAAAAAAGAACAAAGTGAATAGGATGAGTGTATCTAATAACGGAGGGTGAACAAACAAATCTTCGTTTGTGTCAGTGTCTCCCTCTTTTCTCACATTAGTTTTTTTGTGTGTGTGTATTTTTACAATTTGATTAACCATAGTGCAGTTGGATCCGCCCCACCCGTCATCACAGTTGCACGTGTAGTTACTGACACCATTCAAACACGAACCGTGTTCGCACGGGGCTCCATCGCAGTCATCGATCAGATCTATGGAAAGGATACGAATTTGAATGAATTGTCGCTGGAAACGAATCAACGGAAAAGTGTGTATCATGTGCAAACAAACCATTGCTTTATAAAGAAGAATGTAAAGCAAGTGGATTTAGATTTACATGTACTGTATTGTATTTGCCGTATGATATCGATTTGTATTGAACAATGATTTGTGCTCGATAGATAGACTGATATATTCTTTCAACAAAAACAAAAACAAATATTGCATTAAAACTGATTACCCATACTGCAGTCGGGTCCGCCCCACCCTTCATCATAAAAGTAATTAAAGCGTACATTTAATTGTATGTGTCTGGGGTGTTTCCCAATATACTATTTTGCTTTAAGACACCAGAAGTTTGATATGAATAAGTTATACTGTAACTTCAAAACTGATTACCCATAGTGCAGTTTGTTCCGCCCCACCCCTCGTCACAGTTACACGTGAATTTGTTGACACCATCCATACACGAACCGTGTTCACAAGGGTCTTCTCCGCAATCGTCGATCAAATCTAAGAAGAAAGAGTCAACAAAAATAGTAAATATTGCATAATATAATTAGATAAGAAAGCCGTAATTAGGTAATAAATTAGTGTATTTCATTACAGACAGTGGAACAAAAACAAATTTGATTACCCATAGTGCAGTTGGGTCCGCCCCATCCCTCGTCACAGTTGCACGTGTAGTTCCTTACACCATTCACACACGAACCGTGTTTACAAGGGTCTCCTTCGCAGTCATCGCTCAAATCTAGGTAAAATATATAGAAAATAAGATTTACCTTTCATTAAACAATTATGCAAAATACAGATCTGAATTATCTTCCAAAGTCCGCAGTCCTTGACATGAAATGAGAAGTACAATGGACAATATCAAACAAAATTAAGGAATCCGTTATAATGGTAACAATATAGAGGGCCCGCAATATCTCTTCCCTGTTTTGTTTATACGGTTCATGGACTTTGTGTTACTGTTCATTGCCAAAAGGATGACATGACAAACCAGATAATGTATTTTCCTGTTGTGGGAAACAAAATATGTTTTTTTTTCTCAAAAAGGGTATCAGAGATTGGTAACACTGCTCTACAAATAAGCATTATAAAGAAGATAATGTATTGAACATTGCACGCAAAATTTGATTACCCATAGTGCAGTTGGATCCGCCCCACCCTTCGTCACAGTTACACGTGTAGTTCCTGACACCATCCACACACGAACCGTGTACACACGAGGCTCCTTTGCAGTCATCGATCAAATCTAAGTAAAATATACAGCGAAGAAGAATAATTTTTTATTACAAAATAATACAAAATAAAGATGAATTATAGTTGAAAGTCCATTATCACAACAATTTAATTTTTTAGTCCTTGACATGAAGAAGTACAATGGACAACATAAAACAAAATTAAGAAATGCGTAATAATGGGCACAGTTGAATATGATTGTAAAGGGCCCGCATATCTCTCCTTTTATTTAAACGGTTCATAGGAATTGTGTTACTGTTCATCGCAAAAAGTATGACATGATAAACCAGATAGTGTATTTTCCTGTTATAGGAAACAAAGTCAATATTTGTTTCTCAAAAAAGGTACCAGAGATTGGCTCTACAAATTAGCATAATACAAAAGATAATGTATTGAACATTGCACGCAATAACACTGTTTACCCATAGTGCAGTTGGATCCGCCCCACCCTTCGTCACAGTTACACGTGTAGTTCCTGACACCATCCGCACACGAACCGTGTACACACGAGGCTCCTTTGCAGTCATCGATCAAATCTAAGTAAAATATACAGCGAAGAAGAATAATTTTTTATTACAAAATAATACAAAATAAAGATGAATTATAGTTGAAAGTCCATTATCACAACAATTTAATTTTTTAGTCCTTGACATGAAGAAGTACAATGGACAACATAAAACAAAATTAAGAAATGCGTAATAATGGGCACAGTTGAATATGATTGTAAAGGGCCCGCATATCTCTCCTTTTATTTAAACGGTTCATAGGAATTGTGTTACTGTTCATCGCAAAAAGTATGACATGATAAACCAGATAGTGTATTTTCCTGTTATAGGAAACAAAGTCAATATTTGTTTCTCAAAAAAGGTACCAGAGATTGGCTCTACAAATTAGCATAATACAAAAGATAATGTATTGAACATTGCACGCAATAACACTGTTTACCCATAGTGCAGTTGGATCCGCCCCACCCCGCGTCACAGTTACACGTGTAGTTCCTGACACCATCCACGCATGAACCGTGTTCACAAGGGTCTCCTCCGCAATCGTCGATCAAATCTATGAAAGAAAGAGCCAACGAGAATGGTAAATATTGCATAATATAATTAAATAAGAAAACCGTAATTAGGTAATAAATGAGTGGATTTCATTACAGACAATGGAAAACAAAATTTGATTACCCATACTGCAGTTGGATCCGCCCCACCCTTCGTCACAGTTGCACGTGTAGTTCCTGACACCATCCACACACAAACCATGTTCACACGGGGCTCCTTCACAGTCATCGATTAAATCTAAGTGAAATATATAGCGAATAAGATTTACCTTTGATTAAAACATAATGCAAAATAACGATGAATTATAGTTCAAAGCCCATGTTCATAAGAAGTCAGTTTACAATTATTGACATGAAATTAGAATACAATGGACAATATAAAACAAAATTAAGGAATGCGTAATAATGGTAATATTTGAATAATATTGTATAGGGCCCGCATTTCTTTTTCCTTGTTTTGTTGTTACGGTTTACGGGTGTTTTGTTACTGTTCATTGCAAAAAGCACAACATTATATTCCAGATAGTGTACTTTTCTGTTATAGGAAACAACATTAATATTTGTTTCTCAAAAAGGTATCAGAGATCGGTAACACTGCTTTACAAATAAAGAAGATAATGTATTGAATATTGTATGCAATAACACTGCTTACCCATAGTGCAGTTTGTCCCGCTCCACCCCTCGTCACAGTTACACGTGTAGTTGTTGACCCCATCTTCACACGAGCCGTGTTCACAGGGGTCTCCTTTGCAGTCATCGATCATATCTATACAAACAAAAACAAGAAATACATTCCATGACAAAATTAAATGATGTGTTACTATAATGTAAGAGCAAATTTAACCCGTTGCTTACGGGAACCGGGTGGGTTTCAGCTCGGTATTCATTGCCTCAGGACTCCTGTTTTGCCGGTCAAGAGCCAGTCATAGATCGTGCGAGGCAGATTCAATATGTTGAATCGGCTCCGAATGAGCGAAACCGACTCTAGCCAGACTGGAAACCTGTTGGATCGGGTCGAGTCGGCTCTGTGTGCGAAGGGTGAGGCTTTCCGCGATCTGTATAGAGATCCCGATATCCGTGTGCAAGAAATCTCAAACTGAATGCCCTCGGTTTTTCTATAGCCCACGCCAAACGAAAAGAGAACAAATTCACCCAATCTGTGTGTTTTTATGGAGAGTGGGCTATAGAAAACCGAGGGCATTCAGTTTTAGCTTTCTGGCACACGTAGGATATCGGAATCTCTATACAAATCACGGAAGACCGCGGCCCATTATATCTTTAAATTGTGTTGAGAATCCAGGTGTGGCCTATGGAAAAAACCGAGGGTATTCAGTCTGGCGTGCGGATGCCTGGATTTCTATACAAAGCACGGGGAAAACCGATGTCCAGTTTATTCGTCAAGCTCCTTTAACCCTAAAAAGGCCGGGCTATGTGAGGTCTTCCTACGCCTGGGGGGGGGGGGGGGGGGGGTCCATTATGGCCACCCCCCCCCCCCCCCCCCCCTTAAGATCTCGGCCGCGGAGCGGCCGATCGCCGTGAAAATTACAAATGGTAATTTTTTATTTTTTTTTAATTCATTAATTTGCATATTTATGGTAATTTATGCAAATAAGGTCATAAAATTAATATTTTACCCATAAATCACATATTCTTCATAATTAAACTCTGGTTTTCACTAGATATATTCTTTAGAGCATTTGGAATAATAATACGACAAACAAATTTGGAAGAGCCAGGTTCTTCCTTATGTTTTCTATTGTTTTTTTGTATAATTTCTTATGTATTTCTTCTTTTTTTTACTTATGTATTTTATTGTTTTTGTTGTTTATTTTATTTCTAACTATAATTCAACCATTTTGAACCCCAAAACAAACATGTAAAATGTAAACAAGACCAAATAACCAATGATATACCTCCTTGTACGAAAACTGATATTTCCATATGTTTTGTACACAAATCACGAAATTGAGCGATTTTCGGGCTGACATGCGTAGACAAAAGGTCACGTGACTTCGTAACGGTCGGTCCGATATTTGAATTTTTTGTTTTAAAATATGCGCAAAACCCAAAAGAAAAAAGTCACCAAGCAGCGGCGCGTCATCTTACCGCGTTTTGGAGCAGTAACAAAAATCGCGGAGGCGGGGGGGGGGGGGGGCCATTATGCCACCCCCCCCCCCCCCCCCCTCCCCGGCCTTCTTACAAATATCACTTTTTTTGTGCAAAAGTAAATCTCAATTTAAAATTGAGACTGTAACTATGTCGATCGATCGCTTATAGGACCATTTTACAATAATCGCAGGCTATCTTAGAATTTTTGAAGAGCGTATTGTCGCATAAATTTACATCATTCACTGTGCATATACAAACAAATGCGTTTACGATTCATTGAACAGATGTTGTTTCACAAATATTATTAATTTATGGTAGGGCTATTCGTATCCTTTAAATAAAACATATATTATTCCCAAGAAAAAATGCAAGTACATTGTATTTAAAACTTGCTACAAACATTTATGTCAATAATTCAAATGCTCTCGATGCAAACAAATTGTACTAATTTGTTTGTAAATGTACGCCTTTTTAAGTAAAACAAAAAACTGATACCCAAATTGTACAAATAAACTGACGGTTTTCCATAACTGGTAGATAGTCCAACTTAGCAGTAACCCTAAGTTTAGTGTGGAACACCCCCAGGGATTGATTTAGAATAATTCTAAAACTATTTCATGGAATTTTCATATTGAAGCAGAAGATAGCTGAAAGGTTGGTGTGCCTGTGCTGCGTAATTCACACTAATTTCCACACAATCAATCAATAATTTCTATGGTAACTTTCAGAACTGTGTACAAATTTAATTTGTACATGTATTATTACACCAATGTCTACTTTTTAGGGACATTCGGGGACATTCCGCTTCATAACGGAAAGCCTCCACATCTTATGTTTTAAATATTCAAAATCAAAAGTGCCAAGAATTTAACATGTCAAAATCCATAAAAACTTACTTAAAGGGATAGTTGAATTCTGGTAAGGAGAGTACAGTTTTAGTGAAACTGAATTTTAGTAACCAAAACCTGCATCATTACATTACAAACTAATAGTTATAACTAGAAAGGAACACAAAATTACAAATGACGTAGTAAAGATCATGTTATCATTCAAAAAGAGCCGTTAAAACGTAAGAGGGCGCTCTCTAAACACTCATCGGTTTCAACCATTTTGAATAAAATATTGTGCATGTGATGCTTTGTTGAAATAGTGATTAGATAGAGAAATAACCAACAACTATTTAAATACCTATTTTGTAACTTTTTGAAAAGAGGAAGCATTTTTTTGAATTTTTAACGGCTGGTTCAAAATTCTCTAATAAACCCGGGGCCCCGGGTTTATTACAAATTGATATATTTATGGATATTTTAGCCGTTTCTGAACCGATTTTGATCAAACAAAGATGATTTTATTGTTTAAATATTATGCTCTTTCAAATTTTACCCTCAGTTTTTCATTACCTCACAAACCAATTAAGTAGTCTAGCGCCCTCTCTACCAAAACTCAACTTTCCCTTTAAAACTCCAGCGGTTCTACCATACATTGTCATACTTGATGTATTCGTATTAACATTAGAAGCGTAGGACAGGTTGCGGATTTCGAATTTCCCTTTCGTTAAAAAACATACTAACGATTAAAGTGTTCAAATTATTATCTACTATCCACTGGATAGTCGTTACCTTGTTCGTAGTCAGTGCAATAAGATACATGTACAGAATATTACTTTGCATTTTGCACATCCATTAAACACGATCTTTTCACACATTACTTAGCACATAGGCGTACCGGAGGGGGGGGGGGGGGGGGGGGAGGGGGGTTTGGGGGTCAACCCTTCCCACACCTCCCCCCCTTGATGAAAAAAAGGGTTGTTTGGGGGTTGTTTGGTCTCAATGCCAATAACCAATGGTCTCGGTCTTGGCATTGACATTTTTGACGGATCTCGGTCTCGGTGACGTCGAACATTTTTGAAGGATCTCGGACTTGGCTTCGAAACATCTTCACCGAACCCCCCCCCCCCCCCCCCTCCCCCTCAAAAACGATGGTCCACGAAATCCCCCCCCCCCCTTGAAATAATCTTAGGTACGCCACTGTTAGTTGACATATCAGATCACCAAGCATCGTATCAACCATTCATTACTTTATTTTACGAGATCCCTTTCACATCTCACCTACTAGATGTACAATGCGTGCAAATTCACTTATAATGTATTTGACAGTAATTTGTTATGTGACTTTGGGTTCAATGTGATGTGATATGTAATGGTGCCGTCACACCGAGTCGCTCTACTACTGCGTTCTTACTGCGCTCTCGGTCTTAGATAAGTTGACCAAAGCGCAGTGAAAGCGCCGGACAATCGAGAAATGAATGACACGATATAGCTTACAGCACGATCTTACTACGACCCTTGTGCGCTTTCACAACGCTCGCAACTCGTTCCAACTTGTGTTTTTGTAACAATAGCTCAGAATTTCACACTAACCTGAATGCAATGACAGTATTGACAGATGATTTACTAGTCTCCCACACGTGTGGACTTTATTACACAATCTATTTCCTGCTTGATCTTTTCCCTTGTCGTCTATTAAAATTGATGAGCTTCTTTTCACATGTCGTCTATTGATGAGCTTCTTTTCCCATGTCGTCTATTGATGAGCTTCTTTTCCCATGTCGTCTATTGATGAGCTTCTTTTCACATGTCGTCTATTGATGAGCTTCTTTTCACATGACGTTTATTGATGAGCTTATTTTCACATGTCGTCTATTGATGAGCTTCTTTTCACATGACGTCTATTCATGAGCTTCTTTTCACATGTCGTCTATTGATGAGCTTCTTTTCACATGACATCTATTGATGAGCTTCTTTTCACATGACGTCTATTGATGAGCTTCTTTTCACATGACGTCTATTGATGAGCTTCTTTTCACATGACGTCTATTGATGAGCTTCTTTTCACATGTCGTCTATTGATGAGCTTCTTTTCACATGACGTCTATTGATGAGCTTCTTTTCACATGACGTCTATTGATGAGCTTCTTTTCACATGTCGTCTATTGATGAGCTTCTTTTCACATGTCGTCTATTGATGAGCTTCTTTTCACATGTCGTCTATTGATGAGCTTCTTTTCACATGTCGTCTATTGATGAGCTTCTTTTCACATGTCGTCTATTGATGAGCTTCTTTTCACATGTCGTATATTGATGAGCTTCTGTTCACATGTCGTATATTGATGAGCGAGCTGCTATTCATGAGCATGTGAACAAACAATGCTTAACCTGAATATTTCGGGCAAACCTAAAAATGAAAACCTAACAACCACAGACCTCAAGCTGGCAGAGGGGGAATCAATGAATGTGGTGAGATGGGGGAGATCAACAAGTTTATGATATCGTGTCGTTGCGACGGGAGGGGGGGGGGGGGGGGGGGGGGTGTAGGGGGCAAAACAATTACATACATTTGGGGTGTGTAGTGTTTGGCCCCAATCATTTAAGCCTCCACTTTGTTTAGTAACGCTACGCCACGTTTTTGCCAGAAAAAAACAGGAGTTTTCCCCAAAATGTGATTTTGCCCGAACATGTCATGATCAGTTTAACTAATTTTATTTTGTTTGCACTCAAATGAATCGAGGGTTGCAATTCCCTATCTTGCCTCGTCCCTTTTTTGGCGGTTGCTACAAGTGCAAGCGAAACAGGTTTAGCTGCACTGGAATAGATCTATGAATTGTCTTTTGTTCAAGGGGGAATGAATGGGAAGTTTATCTCAGACGTGTGAAGAGATGAGACCCTCTGAACAAAAGTTTAGGGTGAGTTTAATTTAAAACAAGCGCAGAGGTATGGCGCTCTGAACTTTGCTCGGGAAGCTGTTGTATGTTCACGGTAATGCATCGCAATCCCCTCCCGTTCATAAAGCTTCCACGGAGTTGCCAAATCGTTCTCGGAGACCGTAATACGCTTCACCCCGCGCTTCTGGGGTCAAGTTACAGCGGGAGCGCCGCGTGATCGCAGATACGTGTACAATCGATGATAATGGATAACGATGAACGCATCTCTCACTGCGTTCTCAACTCGTTTTAATACTATACTTCGCTTCACGCTTCCAATTTTGTCAGAGCGCAGTAGGAGCGCAAGCTCGGTGTGACGGGGGAAACAGATACGCAGGTGTTTTACAAAGATCGCAAGTCGAATTACGTAGATCTAAGTTGATTTAAGTCTTAACAATTATGGAAAGATAAGTTTCGTTGTTGAATTGTTACACAAAATATAGAAACAGGACTAAATTTTAAATAAAAATCATTAACATATTCTTTCATCAAACAAACTTCAAATTAATAACATTCTACTTGTCTAACAATCAAAATATTCGCATTTTGCTCTCCTGACTATACCTAGTTCAGAAGCTACAAATGGCATTCAATACATGTTAAGTCCAACAATTATTGTGACTTGTTAATCGATTGGGGATCTTTGTAAAACACCTCCATAATTAATAACAATAAATATTAAATTAGTACATTCATTAAACTATTTCGTAGGTTTGACATACCCGTTTCACATCGTTCACCAGTCAGAGAGGCCGGGCACACGCAGTAGAACTCATCCTCGGTCTCAACACATTGTCCAGATGCACACGGGTTGCGTAAACAATCTGAATTTTAAAAAAGATGGTGGACAGCAGACAACGTCACTTGCATAGTTGTTACCCGAATTCCTGGCTCATATTTGTAAAACCCTGCTAGCTTTAATAATTACATGTTAAGTCCATTTCGGATCATACTATTTAGCGATCAAAAAGCAATATCCAGGTTCCGAACTAGGGTTGTCTGTATGAGCATTTCATAAATATGGGCCAAGAAGCTTTAAATTGGATTGTCGTATAATGTCCATGCATACGCAGCCTACTCTTTCTTAAACAAAGGGCGTGACATGTTTCAGGTATTCCATTATCGATTTCATGCTGGGCCCTGATTTGTATACAAAGTCATTTTGAAACGAGATTCTCATATAATTAAGCAAACATGTTGGTACATTCCCTAAAACGTTAATTCAACTCTTAACGTGGCAGGGATTTGAATGCTATATGGCATTTGTGTGTATTGTAACTCACAAAAATGTGAGCTTGGCACGTTATGATCCGGGCCCCATTTATGTTGGTTGAGTCAGACAAGAAGTTAGCGTAAAAAAAAACAACTTCGAATAAAACTATGGAATTTCCTTTTGATTCGGTTACTCTGATTTCTGAATTGTGCAATTTTTTTTTGGCAGATGTTTTCTGCATTTATTGAAAAATCAATACAACATATTCAAATAACAATACAAGTATATATTATAACTGATTTACATACAATGGGACAATAGATATACACATATATATAATTGTGAACTTTAATGTAATGTAAATCAAATAATCAGGATAAATGCAGAGGCAAACTATCATAAGCATGAATGCTTGAGTCGATAGCTGAATGCTTGAGTCAATAGCATGTTAATATGTTATCAAATAATATTATATCCCTCATGAGATCGTTTTACCATTCAATTCAATTCAATTTGTTTCAATTAACATTTATTCGGCATCATAAAATATAATACATATACAATAATGGTGAGTCATACAATTATACATGTACATACATATGCCGGGGTAGCTATAAAGTAGAAACTTGTATATCAGCAGCCCCTTAATTAAGCTAAAAACTAAAACAATAGCAACTAAAAAATAAAAACTAAAAACTAAAAACTAAAACAATACCTTAAATAACTTACATTCTAACTTCAACAGATATTCTATAGCTAAAAGTGTCTATCTAGATAAACTTAAAAAGAACATCATTTTAATTAATATATAATTCTTAATTTTACAAGAATGCTAATTTTGTGAATTCAATAAGTCTCGAGTATCGCTTGTTTATGTCTATTTTTAAAAAGGTTGTAGCTCTTTTCACCCTTTAATACATCATTTAGTGTGTTCCAAATTACAGGTCCTTGAAATCTAATTGATTTATGTTGCATAAAAGAAGAACGGAATCTTGATAAGTACAAATTATCTCTATTCCGGGTATTCAATAAATGTACATCAGAATTTAAACAAAAGTGATCATTAAAGATGGGTGGTAACATAGCATGCTTAGACTTATACATAAATAACGAGGTATTGTGGGAAATAACATCTGGCAGTTTGAGTGATTTTAGAGATTTAAACAAATGAGAGGTATGCGCCCTGTATTGTGCGTTACAGCATAACCGTATGGCACGAATCTGTAATATAAATAATGGCTTCAGAAATTTGTCAAATGTTCTTCCCCATACTAAGTTACAATATGATAGATATGGATATATAATTGCATTATACAAAGTAACCAATGACTTCTGCGGTAGGACACTTCGTAATTTACCCATGACACCAATATTAGAACTGACCCTTTTAGAGATTGACTCAATGTGTTTTTCCCATGTCAATTTATTATCAATAGTGACTCCAAGAAATTTCGCATTTAGAACTTGTTCAACATCAATTTCATCTAGTTTCAAATTAACATCATAAAGTATGTTTTTACATCTGTCCTTAAAATTAATTGAATGAATTTTGTTTTGGATTGATTGACTCGCAACTTATTCGTATAAAACCATTTTAAAACTTTGTCCAATTCTTGATTTACTTGATACATCAATTCATCAATATCAGTATGTGAAAGAAAAACATTAGTGTCATCGGCGTATAAAATAAAATGTAACATTTTAGAAGACTTAACAATATCGTTTATGAATAATAGGAAAAGTAACGGACCCAGAATGCTTCCCTGTGGAACACCATTGAATTGACAAATGATAGTTTTGGACAACACGCGCAATCCCCGCGCAATCACGTGACCGGGCTTGTTAGTAAAAATTAACACTACAAATTCGTTACGCGCTCGTCATAATTTTCTCGGTTTTCGAATAATTAAATTCATCTATTGACTATATTCAATATTTTCCCAAAAATATTTTTGAGACTTCAATCAAATTTCAATTTGTTTATTTTAGTACATGTAGTATAATGAATTAAACATGATATTTCCTTAGAAACAGAAGAATAATTAAGAATCCTAAATATCTGGATACTTTACATTTAAAGGACACGTTTGAAAAAAAAAAACATTTCATTATAAGGTTGATATAAAGAGCCAAACAACATGGTACAAAAGAAGTGTGAAAAGTTCAATGTGATTTTGTTGAATTTAAGAAATAACTGGATCACATGAAGGGTTTTATGGCAAAGGATCAGTACGAACCTGGTAAAGAGCAAACCAGATTGACTTGGCCGATCTGGCCAAGACTGGGATGCGTTTTCCCCTCGAAGTCGCAGTCTTGGGAACTAGACGCACGACCTTGCCTCCGGGAAGTGTGATCTCCGAACACCGGATGGAGCTGTTGCACTCGTCGCAAAGGCAACCTGTGGTATCAAGACCAAAATAAGGAAATATAACTTCAGTTATGTCCGTGACTAAGCGGAAATAGATAGCTACCAATACCATAAATTAAATAATTTGTTCGCTTCATCCCGTTAAATCTGTTCGTGTGTATGTTTTCTTTTAGTAGGGTTGTTAATGGCTAACAATATTGGTGTTCACTGCAATTTGGGGTAAGATTGTTTTACTTAAAGGACAATGAAATCCAGACAAATTGTTGTATGCACTATAAGACACTAAATATAATGAATAGTCTCTGAAAATTTGAGCACAATCGGTCAAGAAATAAGAAAACTATGGCTCTTTGAAAAGAACCATGTATTTATTCGAGTGACTCAAATTGGCAACGCACTCTGGCAAAGTTGTGGACAACTCCACATACATTTTGTACACAAAACTTCAGTATTGTTCAATTTTCTCAAAATTTATATTTACCCTTCGTTCGAGTTCAACATATATTTTGTAGAATGCTTTTATACATAACATATCATGAGTTGGGGGAATGGAAAAATGTGACTATGAAGAAAACTGTAAAATTGGGAACATTTGTGTACAAAACATATGGGGAGTTGTCCACACACTTATCAGAGTGCGTTGCCAATTTGAGTTCCCCATAGGAATAAATGGACATCTTCAAAGAGCTGTAGTTTTCTTGTTTCTTACCCGATTGTGCTCTAACTTTCAGAGATTATTCTTCTTAATCTCTTCAAGACTATGAAAGCAACATTTTGCTTGGGTTTCATTGCCCTTTAACATTCGTATTCCTTTGATCAAAAGAAGAAAATTTATCCAAAGAGACACTCTGTATATATGCAAATTAGGCCTAATTTCTATAATTTATCCTAATGTATTCATGAGAATGGGATATCTATACAAATTGTGTTTTTATTGACATATTTGAGAGATCATATTCCTTGGATAAAAAATTAGGCCTAATTTTCATTAACACAGATTGTATCTTTGGACGAATTTTCTTCTTTTGATCCAAGGAATATGATTTCTCAAATATATCAATAATTACACCTTTTTTTATATAGATATCCCATTCCTATGCATATTTTTGCATAAATTATGGAATTTAGGCCTAATTTGCATAGATACAGAGTGACTCTTTGGATCAGTTTCCTTCTTTTGATCTAGAAAATATTATGTTTTCAACATCCCAATAAAAACACAATATTGATAAAAAAATATCCCATTCCTATTAATACATTTGAATACATTATGAAAATTAGGCCTAATTTACATAGATAAAGAAATCTTTGGATGAATTTTCTTGTCTTGATCCAAGGAATATGATCTCTCAAATATATCAGTAAATACACCATTTATTATAGATATACCACTCCCGTGAATAAAGTGGCATACATAATGGAAATTAGGCCTACTTTGCATGTATCTTTGGATGAATTTTCTTCTTTTGATCAAAGGAATATGTTCTATCAAATATCTTAATAAAACCCCCAAATACATTTGCATAAATTACTAACATTAAGCCTAATTTGCAAAGATACAGAGTGTCTCTTTGAGCATGTTGAATGAATTTTGACCATATTGTTTTTGTAACTGATATCGACACTTGAGACATGATACAGACGTCCCCAGGTTAAACAGGTAAAAAGACAGTTCAAAATAATGTTTGTGCTATGTTTTACATACCTTTCATTACGAGCAGCACGATGAGAAACAGGCGTTTGTCCTGAAGAATATTTTGATAAAGTAAAAAATAAAATAAATCAAATCAAAGAAAAAACAATAACATAAACAGTCTGATATTGGTTTTTAACCTGTAAAACCCGCATTCTTTTCTTGGGAGTGTGGGGGGGGGGGGGGGGGGGGGGGGGGGTTCCAGGACGAGATGGCACATTGTGAACAATGCTCGGCTCTATCATGTAATAGCAACGGGAATATGGCAACCATTGTATGCAAACATGTTTGCAAAAATATTTTAGGTATACAGTTCCAAATTGTTTGAAAATCGAACAAAAACGATACAGATTGCAAGTAAAAACAATACGGCAGGGGGCTCAATGTGCCCCCCCCCCCCCCCTCCCCCCACCCCTGAAAAAAAATGGCCGGAATATTTAGAGGTTATTTTT
>JBAMJV010009754.1:0-42402 GCA_037951105.1 Echinarachnius parma
GGTTCACAAAAAAAGATTACTTGCTTAGGGTATTAAATATAGTTATGACTTGCTTAGGGGTTTACAAAAAATTGATTACTTGCTTAGGGTATCAAAAATAGTTATAACTTGCTTAGGGGGTTACACAAAATTGATTACTTGCTTAGGGTATCAAAAATACTTGCTTAGGGGTTTACAAAAAATTGATTACTTGCTTAGGGTATCAACATAGTTCTAACTTGCTTATAGGGGGTTACAACAAATTGATTACTTGCTTAGGGTATCAAAAATAGTTCGAACTTGCTTAGGGGGTTACAAAAAATTGATTACGCCCGACATCCTGGACATGGTCGACGACGCATTGCCCTACTACGAAGAGATGCATCGGCATCGCACCAACGTTTCAGATTGACCACTTAAAGGGATCTAGTTACTTTGCAAAAACTTACTAAGGGATGAGTATTTCTGTGGTATGATATGTTCACGGAATGATGTGTCATATGACCAAGTACTGTGCGAAAATGCAGAGTGATATCCACTAACTCATTACACTTACTTTATACACAGTTTAAATTCTCCACACTATGTGTAAATCCGAACACTTCAATCATACACATCTATATAACGATAGAGAAATAAGGAAAATCGAAAACTGTTTCATGCTTCTTTTGGTAATACGAATACAACGAGTTATGTAAGAACCGCTGGAGTTCTAAGTAAGATTTGTGGATGTTGACAATGTTGACTAGATTCCTTTAAAGGGATCTGGTAACTTTGTTGACATACATGTGCAAAAAGCGATGAGTGGTTGATACAATAGAGCTTTCAACCAAAAGGCGCTAAATCCACTTTTCCAACTTCCAAGGAAAACAGGTTTCTTTATCCCACTTTGTACATCTGCCTATGGGAATATGAAAATTGAACTTCCTATATTTTGATTTTTAGTGAGTTATTTGTCGTAAAATGTGGATTCCTAGATAGCTAGGTAGATTATACATGTAGATATATCGTTAACTCAATATTTATGGAAAGTGGATTTAGCACCTTTTGGAAGTGAGCTCTTCGGTCACTATGTTGTTATATATGTCCACTGGATGTTGTGTGAAAATTTCAAGTTAAATGGACTTTATATGGCTGAGTAATGAGCAAAAATGCAAAGTGACATTCACTAACTCATTGCACTCACTTTGTACACGGTTCTGACGATCCATTGGATAATTTGACATCTGACCACTTCAATCGTACATATCTTTTTAACGAAAGGGAAATTTGAAAAAAAGAAACCTCTACCATGCTTTTTTTTGTTAATAAGAATGCAACAAGGTATGAGGGAACCGCTAGAATTTCATTTGGATTTTGAGGATTTGGACAATGTTACTAAGTCCCTTTAAGTGTACTGAAGTGAGGATCATCATCATAATCACATTATTATAATTATGATAAGAAGAAGAATTATTAATTTGTATGCACGGGCATATCATGTAAATGAGGGGTACTATAATATCCCCGACCTTTTTTTGCAAGTGGTGCATGGTCTGTACAATAAATTCCCATTATCATGCGGTTTGAACAATAGAATTTTAAACGCCATTTATAAGGATCCATTTCAGAGGTTGATGGACACGGGTGGGTAGCACTTTTGTATGAGAGTGACCCCCTCCCCCCCCCCCCCCCCCTCCGGTAGTGATCCTAATCGTACATGTATTACCCCCAAATCGACAATATTGTACAATTATTGTTTGCTTGTGTATCATTTGTTATTTTGTGTTATTTCACAAATTTAGCCTTTTACTTTTTTTCCGCAGTATTAAGCTAAAAAATGCTATTTCTAAATCGTAACATGTTTTATCGTGGGGGTATAACATATGATCCCCATCCCACAAGCTTAAAATGTGTTTCTTGAATTTAGTTATTATGCATGTGGTATGTGTATATGTATGTGTGTGCGTGTATGTTTCTGAGTGATTTGACTATCATGGGCAAAATACATTAATTGAAAACTTATGCATTAACAAAGTTAAATTATGTTTCATCCCTCCTTGTTGTCCCCTTGTGGGTTTATATAGAAGTGGAGAAAATATCATTTGGCTTTATATGGGGAGGGAAAGATCGTTTAAAAAGACAAATTATGTATCAGAATTATAATTATGGTGGAGTTAAAATGATACATTTTGAAATATTTGTTAGAACGCAGGGTATAATGTGGGTGAAACGACTTTTATATGGAGAAAGAAATTTGGGATGGTTAATTTGTTATCATTGCTTAAGTTCAGTGGGAGGAAGGTAATTTTGTTATGTGATTATGAAATGAAAAAGATTTTGAAATGCTGAAAGTTTGGAAAGGGATTGATAATTCAAGGCATTTTTTGCAAGAATCCAATTATTTTGAATAATAGGATTATGTATAACAAAATAAGATGGTATTTGATGAAGATTAATTAGAACGAGGGATCGTTACGTTGAAACATTTTTATTGATAATGGACATGTTAAACCCGTTGCATACTTTTTTTTTTACCTTGAGGGTTGGGGTAGAAGGTGTTTTTTAAATTTATTTTTTAAAATTGTATTTGTATTTTGTAATCTTAGCTTAAAAACCTCCAATTCTCATCATTCGTACGATGTGATGTAAATTGTTAAGTATATGTAATTTACTTTCTGTAATGGAACATCCATGTATATGATGCATAATTATGTTTACGAGATTGTTATTTATGTTTTTGTTCTGTTTACTTGGAGGAATAAAACATGAACCCCCCCCCCCCCCCCTAAAAAAAAAGTGTATGTGTTTGTGTGTGAGTGTGTGTGTGTGTGTGTGTGTGTGTGTGTGTGTGTGTGTGTGTGTGTGTGTGTGTGTGTGGTGTGTGTGTGTGTGTGTGTGTGTGTGTGTGTGTGTGTGTGTGTGTGTGTGTGTGTGTGTGTGTGTGTGTGTGTGTGTGTGTGTGCGTGTGTGCGTGTGCGTACGTGCGTGTGTGTGTGCGTGCGTGTGCGTGCGTGTGCGTGCGTGCGCGTGCGTGTGTGTGTGCGTGTGTGTGCGTGCGTGTTAGGTTGTTTTCTTCATGTTCTAGTAATATAACATCTGCCTAATAATGTATTGGTCTGTGTTTATTGTGCCCGGGCGAGAAACCTGAAAGTATATTATAGGGCGGTCAAAAATTAGGGCGATTGGTAAGTGTTCAGACATGATTTGCATTTTCATTGGAAAATCGGCAAAATATGATAAAATAAGCGATTCAAATCATGAGCTTTCGTTTTACTAAGTTACTCGGTATATCTATAGTAATTAGTTTTTTATTTTTTATTTGTGACCTGTTTTTCACAGTTCGTTCTTTTTCTAATAATGAAAATGACTGTGTAAACAAATATAAAAGACTTGTTTTCAGAACACACCCATTGAAAAATTGATCCGTTATGATAACCAGTATATATATGGTGATAAGATTAAGCATGGCTACACCACATTCTGTGGTGAAAACTCATCCACTTTAATCATTATAATTTAACATGAATTATGGATGGATATTCATTATCCCGAATTGATAATCATAAAAGGGTACATACAGGCTTTTACAGCTAATGCGAACATCGGTATAATTCTTTAATCACGCCCTATAACATATCAATCATAAACCACTCAATGTGATAGGCTGGAGAAATATAGTTATTTGTTTTAAATATCGTCAAACCTCGCATCATTGTTCCGCTTCATGAATTGCAAAACGAATGTTGTCATTTTATACAAATGGGTTAACTGTTACCATGGGACTTTTAAATTGTCAATTTGCAAATTGATTTTGCATCGTTGCAAGAGAAATGAGAACATGAATTGCAGACAATTGTCGTCGTAGAACATTATTATTCGTCACATTAAGAATATTTCGTCCAATCTCGTTGATGAATGTTACAGTTTCTCTATTGTTATCGCTAACCTTCATCGTTTTTTCCTATTAAAGTGAAACCAGTAAAGTGTCTAATTCCACGAAAATTACTTGGAGCTTCCACATTTCTCTTCTACCGTGTTGTTTGGCTTATGGTAAGAGAAGAATAAAATAGGGTTAGATTTTTTTTGTAATGCCCCTTTAGTATGACGATATCTATCATCGATAATCATTCAGCTCAAGAGCGTTAATAAACGGTCATAAACCTCATACACGTTATACAGTAATTCGTTGTAAAAAGATGACGCAAATTTTCGCTTTTTTAACCAGGAAAACAGTGTTCTTTTTCAATGAAACTTTCACACATCATTCGGACATATCTTACAATGATTTTGGTATAGGATTGAAGTCTCAAATGTAATTTTGGGCAATATCTGACACTTTACAGGTGCACCTTTAATGTTCATGTTGTGTAATCATTGTTATTTTCTCTTGTTAAAGGGATAGTTGAGTTTTGGTATAGAGGACGCTACACATAATATTTTTTTTGTGAGATAATGAAAAACTGAGTGTCAAATTTAAAAGAGCATAATATTTTAATGACAGAATAAACTTTATTTTATCAAAATCGGTTCAGAAACGGCTGAAATGTCCATAAACGTAACCATTTGTAATAAATGTGGGGCCCCACAATTATTCAATAATTTTTAACCAACCGTTAACAATTTTTGTAATGCTTCCTCTTTTCAAAAATTTTCAAAAGAAGTTTTTTAATAGTTGTTGATTATCTCTCTATCTAATCACTATTTTTACAAACCATCACATGCACAATATTTTATTTAAAATGGTTGAAACCAATGAGTTTTTAGAGAGCGCCCTCCTCAGTTTGAACGGCTCTTTTTGAATGATAACAGGCTTTTTACTTACTATAGTCGTTTGTAATTTTGTATTCCTTTTGAGCATGATGGAGTTATAACTATTAGTTTGTAATGTAATCGTGCAGGTTTTGGTTACTAAAATTCAGTTTGACTCAAACTGTACTCTCTTTACCAGAACTCAACTTTCCCTTTAACCTTTTAAAATGTATTGTATATACGTATGAAGGGTTTATTTATTTTACGTATATAAGAATAAAAGAGGTAGAATATGTAATTCTCTATTCTATTTCCTATCCCATGTTCTCTTTCTAATTCTCTTCCCATGCATACCAGCATGTTCGCTCTCTCATTATCTATATATATAAAATTGCCCAACCGTCTACGAGGGCTGCCATCTTTAGGCTTCATCACCGACTTGTATTGCCGTTTGGCACTTTTCTTCCCAGCGAGAGTACGCACGTCACAACAAAAAACAATAATAAACCAAGAAACGATCAAATTATACGGTTAAATTATAATTGTGGATTTTAATTAATTATTTGCGAGTTTTACGTTATAATAATCTTAATCATTCTGATTTCGTTCCCACAATGCACCCCGAGGTATGGGCACCGAAATTATATAGGAAAATAAAAAGATCGGTGGGTATGGGGCGATTTTGCCGTTTTGACGGCGTGCACAGCTTATTAGATCGGCTTTTAAACATGAAATCTATTTTAATAAATTAATAAGGACAGAAACAATTATATTTTAGATGTTCTTGAATATTTAAAATACTAGAAATTGAGTTTGGCGTCCAGTTTGATTACTTTGTTCGGTCATTATTTATAAACATCACGAACGATCAAAATAACATTGTTGTGAGATTCTCGACGAACGCGAACAGCTGCTATCAGTGCTAGTCGATGCTACATATTACAGGCAGAAATATGGTAATTTGTTGATATCTTAGTGAAATAAATATGTCGATCATTTGCTCAGTGTTAAAAGACGGCCATTTCAGTAGTGACGATGGTGATTGGATTTTCCAATAAGCATGGGTAAGTGATTTACACGAACTTTTCTGTACCTATATTTCCCAATTAAACTAATCACAGTCCCACATGTTATGTATTGTGTGCAGTGTTTGTAAATTGTAGAAGGAGACACTCATGCACCGATTGTTGTCTTTGACTTTGCCGGCTTTGGACGTTTACAAGCAATTAAAAAGGCTTTTGTTAATGTGATCCACAATTCATATCATTTGATAATAATTACCAACTCTGTAAAAAAGCAAAAAAGATTTTATTTTCCAGTATGTTTTCTGTAGCGCTAAAACTCAAAACTCAAAAGCGAAAAAAATAACACACTTATTCTTATAGTTATACGCCGTCTACGGCAATGGCATGCAATTCTCTACGGTAAAGTACACAAACAGTATAGACTATGACAGCCGGTGGACGAATGGGATTGCGCAATGTAAAATTGGCCGGTATGGCTTTGATTCACCAATACACCCACGCCTGCGTCGCGATGTACACTAGCGAATGGGAAACTGTATGGCCAAGTATGCCCAAGTATGCCCAAAAGTCACACTGCCGTATAGCAGTAGTGACTTCACTAACCCCCGTTTTTTTTTGTAGGACTGTATATGACGTTAAATTAATCACTGTATGTTTTTTTATTTTCTCACCAAACTTTGCAGATCGTGCTAGATGACAGGTTTAAAATCCTCCATTTGGAGGCGTCACGTTGCCCCTAGCTAAATTGAAATGGGCTACAATTTTATTCGTTGGTCCTGAACTGCACGTCAATCCAGCATCACCGCACACGTAATAATGTCGTTCACCGTGTAGCTAGCGCAAATTGTATTACGTCATAAATCATACGAACTTGTTTTGGTCGGAAGCAAGGCTCATCATCAACTGTTAAAACTGCAAAGTAAAAATGTATAATTTAATTTAATGTGTGTACGTTTTTTCATAAAAAATAAATATATTCCATCGTATTTTATTTAATTCTATTCAAAAATCAGTCGTTACAATTTTTAAATCCATATTCTTTAAAAGTTTGAAAAACAACAATTCGCAAGCAAAATACGGTAGTTTCATCTCAAGCGCACTCAGTGGCACACACTTTATTTCCGATTTGACAGGCATACAATAATGTGCGTAAGTAATTTACAACGTATCAATTCATGGCTGGACGAAGACTACCTAACGAAAGGTCATTTCAGCAACACACTTTTCACGGTACTTGGGTCGCAAGCGTGTGCGATGATCAGCGCTCGACGCGACTGCATGGCAAATGAACGTGAAATATTGGCTGATTCATAGCAAGAAAAGTGGGTAAGTATCAAAAACACATCTTTCAATGATTTAATTTCACCTTATAGATTACAAATGTCATGTCATAAGTGGAATGAATGAACGGGGAGAAACCCTACCTTACGTTTTGATGTAGGTGGGGATGTGGGTACCTGTATAGGTACCCACATGTAATGGGGATGAATACACCTAACCTAACCAGGCGCCGTACGTAGCCTGGCATACTGAGGTGTGTATACCGTGATGGTAACACTTTATAGGCTTTAACGGCAAACACACTTATAAAAAAAAAATATATATCATACTTTAAATAACATATCTCGGTTCATACTTACGAATTATGTTATGCATGGACATCAATGATCCAAATCGTAAAATGTCTGATGCTCCATTCGTTTTTATTTATACTAAAATTTACTATAAAACTGGCAAGATTACAGAAGTGACGAAAATGGTATCCGAATTTGTTCGCTGCATGCAATATCAGGTGATCGAAAACTTGTCGGCAATGCGCGAGGTCGCAGGTCAAACTTTGGCGTACGAGCCTGGATGTGCGCGCGTTCTGTACAGCGATTGATTTCTGCGTGCGCGATACACCCCTGTACACGTACATGTGAGTACCTTACAGTCCCTGGCTTATTGTATTAGTCAACCGATTGCCACTTACGCGCGGAATACCTCCTATCCCAGCATGCATTGCCGACGAGTTTTCGGTCACCTGATATTGCATGCAGCGAACAAAGAAAGACAAAGGAAATAACAATCATCATCATCATCATCATCATCAATTTGAGGTAAGTTATCATTCTTTTGCAACAAATTAAATAGCATGCAAGGTAGGTTGAAGGTTTAATTCATGTCTAGAACTAAAAAAAAAAAAAATAATAATACATGTTAAGTTGTTGAAACCACTCGTCGCAAAATTTCCCAATTTTTTTTTACGTCTCGTCGTCACATCGCCGTACTACGTACGGCGCTGATCACAGTTACAATACACCATATTAATGTGTAGGTTGCAAACAAGCATTCCTTTTCTGTCAAGTGTAAACCGTAAACTGTTACTTAGTTTATAATATGTTGCACATGACAAACTATGTTCTATTTAATACCGGTAGCGTCGGTCATAACCATTAAGTTAAAGCCCAAGTCCAGTTTCGGGAAAGTAGCCGAATACATCTACAGTCAAACCAGTTTTAGTGGCCACCTGTCTATAGCAGCCAACCTGCCTATAGTGGCCACTAAACATGATCCCCTGCAGAGAAAAACAATGGAAGGAACCTGTATATAGAGGTCACCTGTCTACAGTGGCCACTTTTCTTACATCCCTTCGGTGGTCACTATACACAGGTTTGACTGTATATTGATCAATATTGTTGAATTGGTATTGAAATAGGGCTTGTGTGGTAAAATCCGAACCTAAGCATCGTTAAATACAGAAATATCAGAGAAATCCACCGCCCATTCAGACCTGTCAGCGCCGCTAGCGCTGGGGGAGATATCGACAAGCTAGGGACAAGCCCGTATAGCGAACACACCTCGTGTACACCGCGTGGTCGTAATACACGTAGCGTATGGGCGTTTCCTCGTTGGCGATATCTGTCCCGTCGGGATCAATATATAATTTTGCAAATGTCAATTAGTAGGCGGTTTCTTGGCCAAATTTGGATAATCCTATATTAGTACAATTATATTCTTTCACATTATTGGTAATAAGAGCTTCCATTTCATTTTTTTGAGAGGGGGGCATTTCCAAACTGGCCTTTACCTTTAACAGCTGGGTTAAAGCACACATAGGTACATTACAATAGCATTGTGTGCATAGGCATACCCGGGGGGGGGGGGGGGGGGGGGGTGAAACCCCCCCCCCCCCCTTGACAAAAAATGACTGTTTTTTTTTTGGGGGGGGGGGGGTTTGAACCCCCCCCCCCCCTCACCTTTTAAATTTTTAGCCGATCTTGAGACCACATTTTAGTGGCCTTGACCATCATTACCTATGGTCTCGGCCTCGAAAAGTCTCTGGACCGATTCTGGTCTCGGTCTCAGAATTTTTCTACGACTACCCCCACCCCCCCCCCCCCCCCCCTCTCAGGCCTTACAGGATTCTCATTTTTCAACCAATGGCTTTCGGTCACGTAAATTTTCGACTGGTCCTGGTTGCGGCCTCGGAAATGTTGACAGTACTTGGTTAATGGTATCGGCTTCAAAATTTTCTACGACTACCAGATCAATTTATGCCGTTCACCCCCACGGAGGGTTGACATAGGTGACATCTACAATGTAATAGCTGCTTTGTAATTCCGTGCCATGTGCTCCAGTCATTTCTTTTATGGCCTCAAAGCATTAATTTTATTGTTTCTCCTTTATTTCTTTTAATTTTGCAGTTCTGTTCCACAGCTTGAATGTTGGGCCTGCATGCATAAAGCAACATTTCAAGATGCTATGTGCTTTCCTCACCCTGCCTGCAAGTCTACGGGCTTACCTCAGTTTATTGCACGTCAGAAAGCTGCCAGACTGATATGAGCCAGCAATATCATTATGTGAGTATTGAAAATGTAGATAATTTGAAACTTAGACAAGTAAATATTATATTGAACGTTACAAATGATTGATGTTCATTCTAGGTTCAGCTCGCAAGTCATGTTACAACACAAATGGCAAGAAGTATACAAATCATTCCTTTTCTGTCAATTGTTATGTCTGTATTTTAGCCGGACTCGAGACCACATTTTAGCAGCCTCGACCATCATTACCGATGGTCTCAGCCTCAAAAAGTCTAGACCAGTTCTGGTCTCGGTCTCGAAATTTGCCTACGACTACCCCCCTTACAGGATTCTCATTTCTCAACCAATGGCTTTGGTCTCGGTCACGTAAATTTTCGACTGGTCCTGGTTGCGGCCTCGAAAATGTTAACAGTACTTTGTCTCGGCTTCAAAATTTTCTACGACTTCCTGATCAATTTATGCCGTTCACCCCCACGGAGGGTTGACATGGGTGACATCTAATAGCTGCTTTGTAATTCCGTGCCATGTGCTCCAGTCATTTCTTTTATGGCCTCAAAGCATAATTTTATTGTTTCTCCTTTATTTCTTTTAATTTTGCAGTTCTGTTCCACAGCTTGAATGTTGGGCCTGCATGGATAAAGCAACCTTTCAAGATGCTATGTGCTTTCCTCACCCCGCCTGCAAATCTACGGGCCTACCTCAGTATTTGCACGTCAGAAAGCTGCCAGATTGATGTGAGCCAGTACTCAACCATCCCTTTAAGCTACCAGTACCATACATACTTGGCCAAACACATGAAACACACACATGCATTCAATATGGAGCTGGTATGCTATATCATGTATCACAGTTTATTTTAAACCACCAAGTAGAAACATTACAGAAACCACCTGCTGATAAAGACCCCCTTTTCTGTCTACATTTTATGGTGGTCTTTATGGGCAGGTTTGGCTGTACAAGTCACTTTACTTTAATTGATCCTATTACACTCTAGTAAAGAATTTTTACTCTGTTATCTACTCTGTTTTAGATTTTATACACATTTCATTGTGCATATTTTTGTATAAATATTGCAGCAATAGATTTACATGTAGTATTGTTTATAATACAGTAGCTTATTCTAGCTAATACATTAAATCAAAAGTCACTTCATGTGTTATTACACACACATTTGTTTTATGTGTGATATGTTTTTAATACAAAATATGGTTATGTTGTCAATGATTGTAAATGAAAACTGCATTCTTTGTGCATTATGCAATATGTTGTAATTCTAATAATACAGATTAGTTGTATTTATTCAAGGTAGTCTAAACCCCCTAGGATTTGAGATGGTGTGCAAGTAATTGTACAGGTTTGAACTGTACCTGATAACAATCACCTGAAACCTGTAAAAAGTCGCTAACAAACCTGACTCGCGTCTGAAGGAAAGGTGTCGATAGCAATCGCCTGGTTTCAACAAAGACAATTCATGGTGAAAACTGAAAAAATCGCATATACAATGAAATTAAACTTGCAAGAACTACTGCAAATAACACAAATCCGAGTTTACTATCTATTCGCACTTATACGCAGGAGCAAATCACACAGTAGGCACTAGGCTTAACCCTAAAAGGACTGGGGGGGCTGATTTACCCCCCCCCCCCCCTCCGCGTTTTTCGCGATTACTTCGCAACGCCTAAATATTTTACGATGCCACTTCATGACTTTTTTCCTTAGAGTCTTGCGCAACTTTTGATACCAAATTTGCGCACACCGGGTCAACAATCTCTGTGTTACGTAACATTTTGCAATCGCATGTCACAGAAAATTTTCACAGAATTTTTTCTAATTCTTCCATGTATATAACACACAGTTTTTACATGCACCTTTTATGTTGCAGTTTTACACCCATCTTTTCACAAGTAATGTTAGTATTCCACTTTGGCATGGTGAAAATACTTATTGTATTCTCATTTGCATAAAACAGTACAATATATAGAGAATAATACAAAGAAAAACAAAGAAAAGGATAAAAACATAGAAAACGGTAAAACGAAATCAATTTTCATGATTATCCTGTTGTTTTATCAGAGATTGGGTCATTTATATAATCTTAGCATGTATTCTGCACTACGAACACAATTTTGTTTGATTAGAATCACCAAATATAAAGAAAAATGCAAAAATACGAAAAAATACAATTTTCGCATTATTAATTAGCTCTAATTAGCATATTATAATAAAAAAAAAAAAAATAACTATGCAATATTGTAGAGCTCATGGACATCTATCACCATGCCAAGGCGGAAACTCACGATATCGGCGTCGACATCCGATGCGACGATATGTAGTTGTTGGCTACGATCATACAACCATTTGTAATCGATCACAAACAATCATAACATGTGATCGATCGATTACAAATAATCGTCTTCTTATTCTTTTTTCCATTATTTTGTTCTCTTATTCAAAATTAAATATAAATGTACCAACAAAAGTTCATGTTCATGAACATTGTTATGACTGATATTTATATTATGTGTATTGATATTTTTTGTTATAATATCTCATGTATAATAGGCCCATAAGGCTTCTATACATAATATATTATAACAAAAATAATAAATTTAGTACAAATAATATAGATATCAGTCATTACAATGCTCATGGACATGAGCTTTTGTTGAGTACATTTATATTTGATTATTAATAAGAGACCAAAATTTATGGAAAACAAATATGAATAAGAGAAAAAAATAAAGGAAAAACTAATAATAAGAAGACAATTTGTAATCGATCAATCACATGTTATGATCGTTTCTGATCGATCACAATTGGTTGTACGATCGTAGCCAACAACTACTTATCGTCGCATCGGATGTCGACGTTGATATCGTGAGTTTCCGTCTTCGGATTGCTTTGAAATTTGTGTCACTTGTCAATCATTATTAGATCATCAATTTCAAACTGAATCGGCCATATACTTTTGAAATGCCAGGGGGGTGTCGGGGGGGGGGGGGGGGGGTGTGCAATTGTATACCTGAGCATAAAAATTAAGTGACATGATATTTCATTTCATTACACTCACTGTTGACATGTGCAATATTCTCTCATGTAGAAATACAACGTAATGATTTGGACGATGACAGGTCACCCAATATTATGTAGTGCTCTAAAGTCGTTTAGTTGGCGCTCCACACACGGAGCTTTGTACACTCGTGAGAAATTATCCCAGTGGGGTATTAGTAATTAGATGTCCCTTTTGCACGCTGATTGAAAGTATTGAGCATGTATTTTGGAAGTGTCCAGCACTTTATCAAGTCCTGTGATGGGTTTTTGATGTTACAAAGAGATTAATTGGTACTATTGTCCCTCTGGACCAAAAGTTATTTATGTATGGAGTCCCATGCCATGTAAATAATGTCAATGTATGGGGACGTCTCTGGTTTATTTGTGTTATCTTTATTTTTTGTATGTGTGATATGTTTTTAGTACAATATATATATGGTTCTGTTGTCAATGATTATAGATTCAGTTGTAAATGAAAACCATATTCATTCTTTGTGCATCATGCAATATATTGTAATTCTAATAAAACAGATTAGTTGTAATTTTTCAAGGTAGTCTAAATCCCCTTGGATTTGAGATGGTGTGCAACTAATTGTACAGGTTTGAACTGTACCTGATAACAATCACCTGAAACCTGTAAAAAGTCGCCAACAAAACTCAATGGTCGCACCTGATTGCCGTCCCGATTGCCGTAACTCGCGTCCGCAGGAAAGGTGTCGATAGCAATGGCCTGGTTTCAACAAAGACAATTCATGGTGAAAACAGAAAAAATCGCATACGCAATGAAGTTAAACCAACTTGCAAGAACTACTGCAAATAACACAAATCCGAGTTCAAATCACACAGCAGGCACTAGGCTTAAAGGGATAGTTGAGTTCTGGTAAGGAGAGTACAGTTTTGGTGAAACTGAATTTTAGTAACCAAAACCTGCATCATTACATTACAAACTAATAGTTATAACTAGAAAGGAACACAAAATTAAAAATGACGTAGTAAAGATCATGTTATCATTAAAAAAAGAGCCGTTAAAACGTAAGAGGGCGCTCTCTAAACACTCATCGGTTTCAACCATTTTGAATAAAATATTGTGCATTTGATGTTTTGTTGAAATAGTGATTAGATAGAGAAATAACCAACAACTATTTAAATACCTATTTTGTAACTTTTTGAAAAGAGGAAGCATTTTTTTGAATTTTTAACGGCTGGTTCAAAATTCTCTAATAAACCTGGGGCCCCAGCTTTATTACAAATTGTTATATTTATGGATATTTCAGCCGTCTCTGAACCGATTTTGATCAAACAAAGATGATTTTATTATTTAAATATCATGCTCTTTCAAATTTTACACTCAGTTTTTCATTACCTCACAAAAAAAAAAAGTAGTCTAGCGCCCTCTCTACCAAAACTCAACTATCCCTTTAACAATAGACAAAAGTAAACACAATCTGTATAAGTAATGCTTCTCTCATTTGTATGTAAAGCGCTATGAATCATTTATGTATTTAGCGCTATATAAGAACTTATATTGTATTGTACTGTATTATATTGTATTTGTTCTGCTTATTTAACGAAGGATTTCAAAACCGTCAATAATGATTATACTTTACATCAAGTAACAAAAAATAAAGTTCAAGATTAACATGTATGTATTGTTAATATGTTTTATTAATGTAAATATGTTATGAATTTATTATCAAACAAAACTGCCAATAAAAGTACTGGTAAAATCAAAACAATTGTACTTCAATAGTTATTCAAAGAGTGCAACAAAAAGTTGAGTGTTAATGAACAGATACATGTTATCACATTAATGTGGACATATGTGTGAAACAAGGTTGTATATGCTAGGGGTGTATTCTAAAAACAATTAACTTAAATATATAATATAACATCATACCTACATCACTATAATAAAACAGTACTTAACGTATAGTGATTTGCTACATATATTTTAGTGACGTAGATATAGATAAAATGAACACTAACTTTAAAATACACCCCTATTACTTGAATGAGTGTACTTGCACTTGCAAGTGATGAATGTGCATGCATGTATATGTCCGTAAATATGCTATGTATAATTCAAATTAACTATGTATGAGTGCCTTTGTAGTGCGTATGATTTAGATGTACATGCATTTATGTACGTATACATGTGCAAAGATGAGTAAATAACGTGACTGGTGCTGTAATATCACCTAAATTGATGTATATTATACAGATATTGACTGTCTTGAGGGGCAATATAACATTTGAGATCCTCGAGGGAAGTTATATTTGTGTCGAGGGACATTATATTTTAGTATATAGTATATAGTATTCCGAGACAAAAATATAACTCCCCAAGGGAAATGAAATGTTATATGGTTCCCGAAGGAAAAAGTCAATATCTG
The DNA here is from genome assembly GCA_037951105.1 of Echinarachnius parma. Taxonomy (NCBI): domain Eukaryota; kingdom Metazoa; phylum Echinodermata; class Echinoidea; order Clypeasteroida; family Echinarachniidae; genus Echinarachnius; species Echinarachnius parma. Next base: position 14,986 of record JBAMJV010009754.1, read on the forward strand.
TTATATTATGATGACCTATATTGATACAAATCAAGATAAATATAAATTTGGTGTTGAAATAAAATTATGGACAAGGGAAAATCATTAGATTAAATCAAAATCCTTCCAGTAGAACAGACGTGTTGTTATCGAAATGCTGCGCAAAATGCTTCTTTATTCGACCGTCCTTTCAAATTTACTTTCGGATCGCGCAATCTCCCTAGAAAGCTTAACAACGCTGCGCGTACCAGGATGCTAATACGCGCACATTGTTCATCTTCACACACCCATTGTGACGTAAATTACGTCACCGGTCAATATAACGGCGTTATATTGACTGGTCGGTCAATATAACGCTTCTCATCCTTGTAGCGATGGTCACGTGACATCATTTTGACCAATCGCACACCAGTATCTTTATAGGTCATATAATATAACGTTATATACCAATGATGCACAGGCATGAGTGGATCAAAAGAACTGAATGCACGAGTTTAACTTTGAAATGATTTTAAACCATTCGTCACATAAAGGAGAGAATCTAATTCTTACCAATCCACAAAAAAATGCCTGTGCACCATTTATTTTAAAAATAGACACAAAAAATGTGAAAATCAAACTTTCCCCCAGAAATGATGGCTAAATTTACAACGCATGCCTATAAATATACCAACCATGCCTGTAAATATACCACCACTTTCCTGAAGATTTAACGCCGCATGGCTAAGTTTACGAAACATGCCTGTAGTTTACCAACACATGACTGGGGAGAATTTAATTTTCACATTTTAAAATATTTTGTTTAATATAAATTTATTTATATAAATGTTGATTCATTTGTTTTGAAGATATAATTATTTTTATTTATTTTTGTTATGATACAAAATATATATATATATATTGTTTGTAAAGCGCGTAGAGATGATTATCAATCATATTAGGCGCTATAAAAATCACACAATAATTATTATTATATCAAAACAAATTTTTTTAATGATGTAAATTTTATTTTTTTATTAATTTCTTTTATTAATCCTGAGGCGCGGAGCGCCGAATCTAGCTGCCGAGGCGCGAAGCGCCGAGGCAGCTAGTCTTAATATATAAAGTTCCGATGTCACGTTTTGGCCACGTGTTTTTCTCACTCGATCGCTGCTTTTGTTTTGCTTTTCGACGCAAAATCGTTTTCGAGGCTGTGTGGTACAAAAATAAAAACAAATAATATATCTGCTAAGTTAAAATACATTTGTTCTGTTGAAATAACGTTGTTTTGATGTCATATTGTTTATTTTACATTTTGATTGCACAAAACATTGTGATTTAATTTGTTCGGCCCGAAGTAGCTAAGCGTTGTGATTTCTCACTCGATCGCTGCTTTTGTTTTGCTTTTCGACGCAAAATCGTTTTGGAGGCTGTGAGGTACAAAAATAAAAACAAATAATATATCTGCTAAGTTAAAATACATTTGTTCTGTTGAAATAACGTTGTTTTGATGTCATATTCTTTATTTTACATTTTAATTATACCAAACATTGTGATTTAATTTGTTCGGCCTGAACTGAGCATGAAGACTTGAGCAGATACTATGGTGGCCCTGAAGGGACATCGTGAATCGTGAATTTGGATTCACGATTCACGATGAGATTTGCAAATTCGTGAATTTGGATTCACGATTCACGATGAGATTTGCAAATTCGCATAATATTTTATTGTGAATTTTGTTTCACGATTTGCAAAATCGTATATTTTATTGTGAACTTTGTTGCAATATTCACAATCAAATTTGCAAAATCGCACATTTTATCGTGAACTTTGTTGCAATATTCACGATCACATTTGCAAAATCGCATATTTTATCGTGAACTTTGTTCCAATATTCACGATAATATTTGCAAAATCGCACACTTTATCGTCAACTTTATCGTGAATTTTTTTCTGATCATCTGGGTGGTACCAAAAGCTACACATCGAAGTCTTGAAGATGCGAGACTTTCCCACCATGATTTCTGTGAAAGTGGTAAGTTTTTACTTGAAACTATGAACTATTTGTATTTAATCTCAGACAAGATAGGTATGGTGGCCCTGAAGGGACATCGTGAATCGTGAATTTGGATTCACAATTCACGATGAGATTTGCAAATTCGTGAATTTCGATTCACGATTCACGATGAGATTTGCAAATTCGCATATTTTATTGTGAATTTTGTTTCACGATTTGCAAAAATCGTATATTTAATTGTGAACTTTGTTGCAATATTCACGATCACATTTGCAAAATCGCACATTTTATTGTGAACTTTCTTCCAATATTTACGAGGAAATTTGCAAAATCGCACACTTTAATCGTATACTTTATCGTGAATTTTTTTCTGATACCAAAAGCTAGACATCGAAGATCTTGAAGATGCGAGACTTTCCCACCATGATTTCTGTGAAAGTGGTAAGTTTTTACTTGAAACCATGAACTATTTGTATTTAATCTCAGACAAGATAGGTATATGGTATATTGCCCCATAGGCCAGGGGTGCCACCCCCCCCCCCCCCCCCCCCCCCCCTCCTCCACACACACAGTGACACATTCCTAGCTGGGCCTGGCTGAAAGCAACCCTGAACTGAAGGATTAAGAGCTAAGAGTTCCATTGCACCCCCATCACAAAATTCCAAACTTCCAACATGGAAATTAAGGTATGGGACAGTGCATAGTGCATCCAGGGTCTAAGAGTCCCATTTTATAGATGTTAAATAGATCAATATCTACTATTAATTACAAACCGGGTACATAGTACCTATCTTGTCTGAGATTAAATACAAATAGTTCATGGTTTCAAGTAAAAACTTACCACTTTCACAGAAATCATGGTGGGAAAGTCACTACGCATCTTCAAGATCTTCGATGTCTATAGCTTTGGGTACCACCCAGATGATCAGAAAAAAATTCACGATAAAGTATACGATAAAGTGTGCGATTTTGCAAATTTCCTCGTGAATATTGGAAGAAAGTTCACGAGGAAATGTGCGATTTTGCAAATTTCCTCGTAAATATTTGAAGAAAGTTCACGATAAAATGTGCGATTTTGCAAATGTGATCGTGAATATTGCAACAAAGTTCACAATAAAATATACGATTTTGCAAATCGTGAAACAAAATTCACAATAAAATATGCGAATTTGCAAATCTCATCGTGAATCGTGAATCCAAATTCACGAATTTGCAAATCTCATCGTGAATCGTGAATCCAAATTCACGATTCACGATGTCCCTTCAGGGCCACCATAGATAGGTACTATGTACCCGGTTTGTAATTAATAGTAGATATTGATCTATTTAACATCTATAAAATGGGACTCTTAGACCCTAGATGCACTATGCACTGTCCCATACCTTAATTTCCATGTTGGAAGTTTGTAATTTTGTGGGGGTGCAAATGGAACTCTTAATCCTTCAGTTCAGGGTTGCTTTCAGCCAGGCCCAGCTAGCTAGGAATGTGTCACTGTGTGTGTGGAGGAGAGGGGGGGGGGGGGGGGTGGCACCCCTGGCCTATGGGGCAATATACCATAAGTGATTCTATGAAACTTTCACTCCTTATATATTCAGAATACACTTATAAGATTAAGTCAATCGTATACACGGCAATATCAATATAACTTTTATAAGTGTATTCTGAATATATAAGGATTTGACATGTTTGAATTAAAGTATACCTATACAATGCATCATTATCATATTTATGTCGTGATTCTACATATATCGTCGTGACTTTTAATGTACCTATACTGGACTATATGTCGTTCTTTTTCAGATGTACCTGTTCGCTGTGGAGCATTGCCGCCATCGCCGTCAGTGCAACCGCTACGTGTGGATCTGCCATTGGCAGAGTTACAACAAGTTCTTCAACCGGACAACCATTCCCTTAATGATTGTGTCTCTAGACTATGGATCATCTCCTTTCTGATCGACCTGCCAAATATTTTGGGGTGGGGAGTGCACTCCTTTGATTGGAAGGTAGGTACATGGTTAACTTGTAACAAATTAACTTACAAATCTTGGTCACGTCTATTCTTGAAAGATATTTATTTGTTTTTAAGCTACCAAACGATGACATCTTAGCCACGTTACAATCGGCCAATAAATCAGTAACTGTATCACTCAGCCAGTCAATCATCCAGTCAATCAATCAATCGATCGATCGATCAATACATAAATTGTTTATAAAATTAAAATTAAAATTGTTTAAAAAAAGTTATTATGCAAATATTTGAGATATTGTGAGAAATATTAGGACAAGTTTGGTTATAAGTAGCGATCGCCAACTGTCCCACTTCCGAATACCCGAGTAAAAAATGCATCAAACCCATAGGAAAGTAAAAAGTATGCGGCAGATCTGCGGCAGATCTGCTGCAGATCTGCCGCATACTTTTAGTCTGCGACAAAGAGTATGCCGAAGTATGCGGCAAAAAGAAGCTTTGCGGCAGACTTGCCGCATACCAGTATGCAGCTGGAATAGTCTGCGGCAGATCTGCCACAGACAAGAGGAAAATTGTAAGTATGCGGCAAGTATGCTGCAGACTTGCCGCAAACCAGTATGCCGCAGGAACAGTCTGCGGCAGACTGCCACAGAAAAGAGGAAAATTATTAGTATGCAGCAAGTATGCGGCAAATCTGCCACAAAAAAGTGGGAAGTATGCGGGAAGTATGCCACAGAAAGACACTTGTGTTTTCTTTCATTATGAGGCAGCAGTAAGACTAAAATAGTATATGATAGAAGTGTTGCCAATTTGACGTTCTACCCAAATGTTCTACCCAAAAAATTAAAACAAATTATTTAACAAAGATGAGCATATATACAAATAATGGCATGAAATGTTGTATAATTTGTACATGTTTTATGCATGAATTTAAACTTCGTTTAGGTCCTTTAATTTAAAAAAAGAAATGCAAATTAAAAACAATCCTTAAATTGTCAAAACCAACTGTAATTTGAATTTGGCCGGTAAGAGCTAGGCCCGGGTGTAAGGAGGCTTCGATAATTGGTGAGATTTTACTAGAAATTGTTTCTTTTGTTGCAGGTATTTCATAAACCATATCACTTTATCAATAGTGACCATAATGATATAGACTTTAATCAGTATAGTCTACTAATTAACTTGTATTTTAACATTTCATGCATGCATGTATTTTGAAAAATTATAACAATGTCCCACCTACTAGATTTTATGTTACTAATTGGCCATATGGCTGTCAAGATGCCTTCCCACATACTTGCATGTGGTATGCGGCAAGTATGCAGCAGGTCTGCGGCAAGTATGCTGCAGGTCTGCGGCAAGTATGCCGTAGGAGTATGCGGCAAGTATGCCGCAGGTCTGCAGCAAGTATACCATAGAAGTATGCGGCAAGTATGCGGCAAGTCTGCGGCAGGTCTGCAGCAATTCTATAAGGGATATGAATATTCATGATTAAGAGTCTGCCGCAGATCTGCCGCAGATCTGCCGCAGATCTGCAGCAGACTTAGGAGATATGAATATTCATGATGAAAAGTCTGCGACAGATCTGCCGCAGACTATTCTTCACACTGAAAGAGTATGCGGCAAGGCTGCGGCAAGTCTGCGGCAAAGCTAATTTGCATGGCAAAAAGGCGACTGTCTGCCGCAGGTCTGCCGCAGGTCTGCGGCAAGTATGCCACAGCAGTATGCGGCAGGCACAAAATTTTGCTATGGGAAAATAGTCGCGTTCGGAATGTTTGTACTAGTCGAATGGAGATCCATCAGAGATGTTTACGAGCGAAAATATCACGTAACACGCTTAACCGCAACCGATTTCAAAGTGCCGCTGTTTGATGCTTAGGTGACAGCGTGAGAAATTTGTTTGCTGCATGCAATTTCATTAGAAGGCCTATTTGTTCAGATATTTTGAAGCACCTCTCTTCGATCGATCCAACACATATCGTGAGTTTACCTCGAGAGATTACGGTGGAGTCGAGTTGGAATTTGCTGACTACCCATTATAACCCACGCATTATATGCCTTTAACCCACAAGGACATGGTATGTAGTAATCAAACCTATCTATAAAGACCACCAAGGCAGACAGCAAATGTGGTCTTTATATAAGCAGCCTGTGGTTTCTACATGAATTTAGCTACGCTATTCATAGTAAACTATATCACAGCGTTTACAATAATATATTTTTATACAATATAATAACAACAAATCTTACAAATTTCCACCAGGCAAAGGACAACATATTATTATATGTTTTGGTACCGTTTTGTGATATCAAATAGATACACAACATTTTGCAAAGGGTTGTGTAATTCATAAACAAAGCAATTAATTTCCACCACTTACGGAACCACGGCTATCTCGTGGTTCCACACGGGCCAGGCATGTGCGAGTGCGCCAATGCAATTCACGCGTACGTCAATAGAATCCCGGATGATTCGTTCGCTCTGCATAGAGCGCCGCTGGCTGTTCTCGCATAATAGTCTGCGCATTCAGACCGCATGACCGCATGGCTGAGAATGGTGATGCGTTTTCCAATTATATATTTTTTTCTGAAAACATATTTTTGTGAACTTATTGAAGGAATGGAATATTAAAGATGTTACCTTTCTATAAAAAGATTATTATTTTGGGGTGGTGGTACCCTTTAAATAAACAAATAATAGTGAATCATTAGGAATAGTACATTTCAGGTATTTTTCATGGCCCATTAGTGGGAAAAGCAGAGTTTTAATTGACTCCCTCATAAATGTGCAGATCGTTTGGCCCGTATTTACAAAGGAGGTTTGTACAAACCCTGGTTCAAACCGCGGTTTACATCTATGGAATGCCAATTGTAAACTGATGGAGAGAGAATGTGTACCATCAACAATCAACATTGTTAACAAGTAAGGAATTTACATTCTCTCTCCATCAGTTTACAATTGGCATTCCATAGATGTAAACCGCGGTTTGAACCTGGGTTTGTACAAACCTCCTTTGGAAATACCGGCCATTGATGGTGCAATTAAACAGATTACGCGGGTTGGAGGGTTGGTTTGTATGACGCACATAGAATCCAGACCAGCTGATTCTCACTCTAATTTATCTCTTGACCCTCACAAGACCAATAAATGTCAGTATCATGCAACATGCATACCCATCTAGACCCTAGCCATTACTTGAAATTAGCATCTAGGCCCACTGACCCGGGGTAACTAAAAAATAGCAATGCCAATGGGGCACCAAATATAATTGTTAGCTTAATTCTACAGGCTCAAATAGGCAACCAGACCATAATGTAAACCCTTTCCCTTTGATATTCTGAAATTTCCCATAGACTTTGTACACAGCCCACCCGGTTCCCATGGGCAAGGGGTTAATATTTGTTTCTGATTGTAGTACCACATCAATAATTCTCCATAGACCCCAGCACAAGTAAGTTTTGGACCAGTCCTGAACGGGTTATTAAATGGAATTGGTAACATCATTGCCACTTGCCCGGACTAGTTTACATTGTAGGGTGGGTCAAACATGTACATAAAAACTCTGATCTGCTACTCATCCCCCTTTCAAACATGGGCCAAATCGTTATCTCAATCACGAGTGGAATAATTTTTCACTCCAATCACATACCTGCCAACTATTACGATTTTGGCGTAATCATTACGATTTTTTGTTTTAAATTCCGCCTTACGATTTTGTGTCACAAAATTACGATTATTAAAACAACAAAAAATAATAAAAAAATTATTTTTATTTATTTATTTAGATTTATTTTAATTTTGTTAATTTTAAATAATCCTCTCTGCTTGCCGGTAATGACAAAAATGTTTACCCAGAGCCTGTTTTAGTATGTGTTATGCTAAATGGAATCCTCTTACTCTAGATTCTAAGGTTAAAAATCTCACCACAGAATGCACCAGATTGCACGATTCTGAACCCCAACATTGAAAAATCTCCCAACCGTGGGAGGGGGGACACACCCTCCTCCCGCTCAGTCGCTTCGCTCCCTCGCAGTAGTTCTCGAAAGTTTTTCAGTGTTTTTCATGAACGTTACTTTTCATGTCTGACTATGACACAGAAATTACCCATAAACTGGTGTTGAATTTGAGGGGAAATGATCCCTAAAATAGGCTCAGATTGCACCAGAGAGCATCTGGGACCCCAGAGCTTCCAGGGCCCTAAAGCGGGCCCTGGGCCCCAGCTAAAGGGACTTCGCGCTCGTGATGTGCACTTCGCGCACATCGCAGTGTCTCGCAAAAAACCATTACTATTTTTGGTCTTCAAAGGTTGGCAGGTGTGCAATCACGGTGTTTTCTAATCACGATTCGCTCATACTGTGCGAATCTCTCGTGTGAACGGCTTGACCTCCAAAACCCTACACTTGTAGGTAATTCATGTTTTGAAGAAATTGGCATTTTAAGTTGTGTGTAAAAGACCTAGATGATTGTAAAATTGAAACAATCATGTCATTGCCAATTATTGACCAATTTGTTAGAACAAAGCATCAAATGAAAGCTTGTGATGAGGCCTTCCTAATGGTATGAAAATCTAGTGCAGGGTTTTGCTATAGCCGGTCACATATAAGACCGGCTCTGGCAAAACCAGCAACTTGGCCGCATTTACGATTTTGCGTAAATGGCCTGAAAAGGTCAAAAATTGACCTCGGGGACGAAATGGACATTTTAGTATCATATTGTTTTAAAAGCAATTTTTCTAGTTTCTAATGAGATATTATGCAACATTCCGAAATATTATTGGGAACGTGGCTATATCTTAGGATAAAATCAAGAATGACATGATGTACTTTGAACTGAGTGTTGAACTATAACCTCAATTATCTCCATTGTTTTAGCAGAATAAAAAAAATAAAACAAAAATCATAACTTCGTCAATTTTTGTCCGATCAGCATAAAAATGTTCTCAAAATAAAGAGAAAAATCCACACAACAGCACAATATCAAAAGCTCAATTTTACATTCTGTGTCAAAGTTGCCAGTTTTGCCAGAGCCGGTCACAAATCTACATTATAGTTAAACAGCCTTGAATCTAGATGTGTAGTAGGCATCAAATCAAATTTGAAATTCCATTTGTGGTCGGATTCGTAATGTGTAGAGGGTTATTTATAGACCAGAATTGATCAATAATTGTGTCTGTCCATTGCGCTAATAGCAATAGATGCATACATTCAATGAGCATGGCACAGTCCTAAAAGTCCTTAAAGCCCGGCACGGACAGAGCCGACTCGCCCCGATCCTACTGGTTTTCAGCCTGATTAACTCAGTATGCGTTGCCTCAGGACTCCGGTTTTGCCAGTCAAGAACCAGATGGAGGACTTTCGAGGCCAAATCAACATGTTGGATCGCCTCTGACTGAGCGAATCTGACTCTAGCCTGAAAACCAGTCGGATCGGGTCGAGTCGGCTCTGTCTGCGCCGGGCCTAAGGGTACCACTATCCAAAAATTATATTCTTATCAATGTACCATAGTAAATAGTTTTAATGGTTCATTCCCACGACAAGTTCAGAGAAATTTGTTTCCAGACAAATTATACAATTTGAAACCCAGATCTCGATACTATAGTAATTGTTCATGGGTCTGCAGACCTGAAGACCAGACCAGTGTCTAGTACGTACGCATCTACCATGCTTCTATTGTCTCCAAACGTACGCAAGTATAGAATTGGCGCACTCGCAAACGTTTAGCACTTACGGAACCATCGGCCATGTTGGTTCTGTTAGTTTCAGTGATTAATTGCATTGTTTTACTTTATGAATAGCACAACCCTTTGCAAAGTGGTAAACATTTTCTTGATATCAAATAGGTACCAAAACATACCCTGGTTTTGTTCTTTGCATGGTCGTCCCCTTTAAAGAGCAATACACGTTATACACACATTCACACATACACACACACACACATGTATGCACAATGTATACAATACACCAGTAACAAGCGCATAAATTAGTAAACTTCTAACATGGTTTCTCCATTAATGTCAGGTAACATTTTGCCAGCATGGTGAGGCTCAGACTCAGAATGGGTTTATCATGTAACCTTTCTAAGAAGAAGATTTGATTTGGTTAAAATGCATTTAATCATCCCATGTGTTTGACAATTTTATGGCAATTAAGGGCAATGTTCATGTTCAAATGGCTTTTTGGAGTATGTAAGTTAACGATGAATATTTGTTTTCATTAAAAAAAATTAAATCCAATAATCATCTCATATGATTTTACGGCAAGTATTAAGGGCAATGTACCAAGTTCAAATGTAATTGACCTTTGAACAGTGCATGTTGGGAGTACTAAACAGCCCAGCAGGGGTGTAGTTGAGGGGTGGGGTGGGGGGGGGGGGGGGGGCAATGTGTTCTCCAAAAATTGCCTATGCTTCCCAGGTGCCCCCCCCCCCCCCCCAATACACCAAAAATAAATAATTACAAAGGGCAGGGTGCAGAGTCTGCAAACAATCTTTGAATGTTCAACTAAAGAAAAACATCTTTAGGGTGTTCTAGTTCCCCCCAATAATTTGTTAATTTGTGTGCCCCCCCCCCCCCCCCCCCCCCCCCCCCCCAATCAGTCAAACTGGGCTCTGACACTGACTGCAGCCCACGCAAGTTTTTGCCAGCCCTTACACAAAATACTGAGTGGTATTCATTTGCCATTGATTGGCCGTAGTGAGGGGGCTTAAAGGGGACCACCAGGCAAAGAACAACACATAATTATTTAGTTGTGTACCCGTTTGTGATATCAAATACAAACCCAACATTTTGCAAAGGGTCGTATAATTCATAAACAATGCAATTCATTACCACTACTTACGGAACCACTATTATTTCCTGGTTCTGTACTCGCCAACCATTTGCGAATGCGCCAATTCTATTCACGCGTACGTTAAGAGACAATAGAATCTTGGACGATTCGTTCGCTTTGGACAAAGGTAGTCTTCGTACATGCAGACCCATATATGTTGTAGTATGGTGATGCATTTTCCAATTATATTTTTTTTCTGGAAACATATTTTTCTGAGCTTGTTGTAACTTGCTACACAGTGTGCATGAGTTTATAATGTTGGGATTGAACCCAGCCCACTTTTAAATTACACATTCTCTCCAAAACCGAGCCCATAATGCGTCAGGATTAGGTCTTAATTGGTAAAAGGCTAGATATGTGAAATTATGCAATTAAGTGGAGTTTGGCAATGGATGATTAATAGAATACCATTTTGGCAAATATAATGTGCATGTAGGAGGCTTGACTTTGCATACTGAGTTTTACCATGAAGAGTACTTTCTCATGATTGATTATAATATGATTTTTCAAAAGATATCCTTCACATTAGATAATGGCATTCCATTGCGAGTTTATATGGTTAGTTGTGATAGCAAAGTATGCAGTTCTAGGAACATTATACAGTTTGCATTTATATTACATGTGCATGATGGGAGTATATCGTGAGCTCAAAATATGAAGGGGATACCAACAATAAGTGAATATTTAGAGAAATGAAAAACAACTTTTTTTGTACGTACAATGTCAAACTTTTTGAATGGTTACTGGCAGCCTACCTATAGGGGTCAAACCTAATTTTACATATCCAACAAAAAAGTGTTTGCATCATAACAGGAAAAAAATACAATAGAGCGTTAGTATGCAATTGCATGATTGCATCGTGCTGGGTAATATTGTTCCCTTTAGTAATAGTGACCGGATGTAGCAAAACCCTGCACTTGTCGGTAAAAATCAACATGTAGATTAGAAACGCCTCATCACAAGCTTTGATGCTTTGTTCTAACAAATCGGTCAATAATTGACGAAGATATGATTGTTTCAATTTTACAATCATAAGTCTGTTACACACGTTATGTGAACTTCAAATGCCCGTTTCTTCCAAACATGAATTACAGACAAGTGCAGGGTTTTCTATAGCTGGTCACAATTTGCCTGGGGGAGGGGCACTTTGCACTTTTGAGTACTTTGATGCAAAAATACCACCTAAAAAGTATGACAATATTAGTGGCATCAGGCTTCTGACATATACATGTAAGTGATAAAATAAAATTTAAAAATCTGAAAACATACTGTACAGCGCTCCCATGGATTTGATAAATTGATCAAAATACACACTTCATACGTATAATTCTCAGTGCATACGTATAGTATGGTGGGTAATTATTTTTGGTTCAGTTGTTTGCCACGCTAAAAGCAAATATATATGGCATAAGCAGAAATTAGATCATATGCACGACTGTTAGATTGATTTCCCCTGGATTGTTAGGTCTGGCAGTAAATTGATGTATTTTCTGCTTCGTAGAAAAACGCCTGGCGATGGGTTGCCCTGTATTTATTTGACTGATTGACTCCATTTTGTTTTCCGAATATTTTCAGTTTTGATGAAGACGTCCTCTGAACTAACTTACTTAGTGATATGTAGTGGAAAACTGTTTGTAACCGATAGTCTTGGCTCATAACCATTTCATATTTGTTTTAAGGTTTGGACTAAATTGTTTTTGTTGAGATCAAATCAGAAATCTGCCCTGATCAAAATTGTAATTATGTATGAGGCTAGACTTCAATATTTTCTTTCACTATTATTTACCCCAGGGTAGCTACTTCAGTCAAGGACAATCCCCAGGGTAGCTACTCAACTCAAGGACAATCCCCAGGGTAGCTACTTCAGTCAAGGACAATCCCCAGGGTAGCTACTTCAGTCAAGGACAATCCCCAGGGTAGCTACTTCAGTCAAGGACAATCCCCAGGGTAGCTACTTCAGTCAAGGACAATCCCCAGGGTAGCTACTTCAGTCAAGGACAATCCCCAGGGTAGCTACTTCAGTCAAGGACAATCCCCAGGGCCCGTATTCAATTCCGTACTTAAGTACAAAATTTAAGCAATTTACTTAGTATTTGGCTTAAGTAAATTACTTAGCCAAAATTGAGATTCAATTCATCGGCTAAGTATTTTACTAAGTAAAGTATGATTTTGTCTTAGTAAATTACCTAAGTACTTTACTTAAGCAAGGTTGCTATTCAAATCCCTCATTGTGACTAAGTAATTTGCTTAAACTTAGGAATATCATTAGGACACTTAAGCATAGCTTAACGCTGGAATTAGTGGGAAATGGGTATTTAATATGGTGGTGAAACGACATTAAATGCTCCAAAATAGAAATGCAACCCCCTTCACCTGAAAGTTATAATTTAAGATGATATAAGCGCATTATCAAAGCGAACTGTGCGCAGTGCGCTTAAATTCAGGCGCATTAAGAGTCGTTGCGCACATGAAATCACAGATCTACGCGCCAAAAGGCTGTGTACAGTGCACCATTAAGAACAAACATAGTAAATGGCAATCATACAGGGAAAAGAAAAGAAGCTGTTACCGAATATTATCTGCTTGATTTGTACATCTTTTGTTTACTTGTATGGATGTTGTGGATATAATGTAATCTACTATTGTAGTAATCCATTCCATTTTGGTGGACATATTCTTCAAACATTTCAAGTGATATATTTATGGGACATTAAATAATGGTCACAGCCGGCGGGTAAGTTATTTTTAATACTTCTTTATCATACAAGTATATTCCATGTTTGAAAATAGTTTGCTGGTTCGTTATTGGACTGGAGGCATTATATGGATCATATTATGTCAAAAATCAATAACTGTCTCCACTTTCGGAGCTTCAAACAATCAAACTTTCACAAGAGCATAGCCTAGGTCAATAGGCCTGCATATTATGGATCCGACAATCGACATGGCATACCTCATAATAACTCAAGAAAACCAGTCTCAAGCAGTGATTTTATTCCTCGACTTTGATGTTTTTCTGCTAATTTTAAAGCTTTGACTGCTCCATATAATACCGTAATAACGTAACGTTTCAATCAAGATTGCTGTTATGATCGCAATTCTGTTTTAACACATGAATTCCCATTGACAAGCGTCGCACAAAATTGGTTTGCGATTTTGTTTCAACACGTGAATTCCCATAGACAAGCGTCGCACAAAATGGTTCGCGGATACCATCAGCACTAATTTACAAACCATTGTGACGTCACAAGTATTTTACTTAGATTTTGTCTAATGTAAGTAAAAGTCTAAAATGCGATTTGAATACGAGATAAGTAAAGTTCTTAGCTTAGCAATTTACTTAGTAAAATTCTTACTTATTCTAAGTACGGAATTGAATACCGGCCCAGGGTAGCTACTTCAGTCAAGGACAATCCCCAGGGTAGCTACTTCAGTCAAGGACAAGATAACTATTTTCCCCAGGGTAGCTACTTCAGTCAAGGACAATCCCCAGGGTAGCTACTTCAGTCAAGGACAAGATAACTATTTTCCCCAGGGTAGCTACTTCAGTCAAGGACAAGATAACCATTTTCCCCAGGGTAGCTACTTCAGCCAAGGACAAGGTAACTATTTTCCCCAGGGTAGCTACTTCAGTCAAGGACAAGATAACTATTTTCCCCAGGGTAGCTACTTCAGCCAAGGACAAGGTAACTATTTTCCCCAGGGTAGCTACTTCAGTCAAGGACAAGATAACTATTTTCCCCAGGGTAGCTACTTCAGTCAAGGACAAGGTAACTATTTTCCCCAGGGTAGCTACTTCAGTCAAGGACAAGATAACTATTTTCCCCAGGGTAGCTACTTCAGCCAAGGACAAGGTAACTATTTTCCCCAGGGTAGCTACTTCAGTCAAGGACAAGATAACTATTTTCCCCAGGGTAGCTACTTCAGTCAAGGACAAGATAACTATTTTCCCCAGGGTAGCTACTTCAGTCAAGGACAAGATAACTAAGTCGTAAATTGACAATAAGAAGGGCACTAAGTCACATACTTAAAGTTTGGGAATCTCGCAGAAACACAATTTTTCTCTCGTTCATTTGTTTTGTTTTGTTTTTTAAAAATGATAAATTGTATCTAATCCAGATCTAACCCTAACCAATGAGATGATTTGCAAAACTTGATTTATAAATTGAAAATGCCTTTCTCACGCTCACCTGAAGAATTATTTTTTTCTTGTTGAATAACTGTACATTAAAAAAATGGAAAACATACATGATTGAGAGATGTCAGAAATAGAAGACCTTATTAGTCTTAGATTTTAAATTGCTTGTTAACTTGACAGTCTAAAGTATTGACCCAAGGTGAATGCATTTTATACCACCAGTAAATAGTCTTGTGAGGGGTTAATGTACATGTATGCATACAAACACCAAGCTAATGCACTAATACATAATGACTCGGGCCTCGGGGGATCTACTAAAGTACTTCTGCTAATATGATTACTCAATTTTTCATGAGACTGTAGAACCCAATAGGGCAATGAACCAAGATATTTAGAGGGTGTTTAGATGATGATGTGAACTCTGTGCATCCACCTCTCCAGGCTAATTTGTTTTTTCACAAGGGCTACTCTTTATATATTATATTCTAAAATTCCGTGGGGGCAATGAAAGCCCCCATGGAAAACAAATGAGTTTGGACAAATGTGAAATGAAACCTAAATCACACCTTTTTAAGAACAGTACAATTTTTATTTTGTTTAATTTATATATTTTGTTTATTATTTTGCATGATATTGATTAATTTCAACACTGACAAACACCAACTCATCATCACTGTGATATACAGTAGTTAGAAGATTAAACAAACAACACCCTTCCATATTAAAATTCAACATTTGATGTCAATAGAAATCCAGTGGGTGAAAGTGAGGTTAGATTTTAACTCGAAACAGGCCGGGTTAGGGTTAAGGGGGTATTTGCATTGAATCTTCAATTTTCAGCCAATATAATACAATGGAATATGGGATTTACAGAGCTTGGGTATTACTGTATTTGACAGATCTAAGGTGTAATAACAGTATGCTTCGTGTACAGACACATTTGACTGTATAGTCACTTAACCCTAACCAGGCCGGGGGGGGGGGGGGGGGTGGAATCCACCCCCCCCCTCGACTTTTCGCGCGATAATTCCGCAACGCGCGCTGGTATTGCCGCGCGACTTCATGAGTTTTTTCATTGAAGTATTGCTCAACTTTTGAGACCAAATTTGCGACGACCGGGTGTAGCGTTCTAAAGTCACGTGACCTTTTGTAAGTGAGCGTCGGCCTGAAAATCGCTAAATTTTGTGATTTGTGTACAAATCCTATGGAAATTGATTTTTTTCTAGAATAGACAAAACCTTCATTATTTTTCATTCTAATCACTGCAATCATTTAAATTTGGGCTAAAAATTGTTGAATAATGGTTAATAATTTATTCCATCGAAAAAACAATAAAAAACAAAAGTAAAAAAAAACAAAGAAATACATAAGAAATTCAAAAAAAACAAAGAAATACATAAGTAATTTTTTGGCTGTCGCAATTTTTATGTTGAAAACCTGTTAATTAGGTCATAAAGAATATTCATGAACAAAATTATCATATTCTGAGCCATATTTAGTGATTTATAGACAAAAAGAGGATTTTTGCATAAATTTGCATAATTAATTAGAAATTGATTTTTTTTTTTCATAAAAATAACAATGCAATCTTGTAGATTATGTCGCAAACTATCTGTGTGCCAAATTTGGTGGCGGCCGCGCGTTCGGCGGCCGAGATCTCAGGGGGGGTGGAATCCACCCCCCGGCTATAGCATAGCCAAAATAACCCGGCCTGGATAGGGTTAAGGGAAACAAGAAAAGTTTCCTCTGTAGGCAGGTGACCTTTATACGCAGGATCTATAACAATGTTTTCTCAGCAGGAAATTAGTTTTGGTGACCATTTACATGTTGATTTGTTGTTATACCAGTATATACATTAACCTGTGATTATGTCTGTTCCCCCCTATAGCTGCTGTACCAGGAGTGGGCCAGGCCTGGCAGGTGGTACAAGAAACAACCCCTCGATCTCGTCAGGTGAGACAAATAGGCTTGGTCTTTATACAAAGGATGTTTATGTAAAACCAGGGCTCGACACTAACACTTGCCCTGTTGCCCTGGGCAAGTCAATTTTCATAAATTGTCTAGTTTGCTTGCCCCATCGGACAACTAAATAATTGTTCAACCACAAACTGAGAACAATGTTAGTTGATATAGGTTTATCTCATCTAGAAGTAAAAGGGCAAGTCAATTTTATATTGGGGCAAGTAAAACTTCAGCATGTACATGTATGTTTTGACTTGCCCTAATGGGCCAGTAGTGAGTACAGAAAAAAAAGAAAAACAAAACATGAATTCTTAAAGGGTACCACCTCCCAAAAATACTATTCTTATAAATGAAAGGTAACATCATAAGTATTCTATTCAATCAACAAGTTCACAAAAATATGTTTCCAGAAAAAATATATATAATTGGAAACGCATCACCATTCTAAAGCATGCGTTCATGGGTCTGTATGTACGAGACTACTTTGTCCAGAGCGAACGAATCGCCCGGGATTCTATTGTCTCCAAACATACGCGTGAATAGCATTGGCGCACTCGCAAATGTTTTTCCCGTACGGAACCAGGAAATAGTAGTGGTTCCATAAGTGGTGGAAATTAATTGCTTTGTTTATGAATTACACAACCCTTTGCAAAATGTTGGGTATCTATTTGATATCCCAAAACGGTACCAAAACATATAATTATGTGTTGTTCTTTGCCTGGTGGTCCCCTTTAATAACTTTAAGCAAAGCACTAGATGCATTGGAATCATAAACAGGGAGATGTTGGTAACCATCCATTACCTAATTAAATATTGACAAAGATATAAGCATAAGTGGTTTATACACATTGAGATTTTAATAACCATCTATCTTGTCGCATTTTCTCCAGGCGCTACTTTGGAGAGAAGATTGGCATCTACTTCTGCTGGCTGGGCTACTACACGGAGATGTTGATATGGGCGGCCATTGTGGGTCTCATTGTGTTCATCTATGGCGTTGCTTCTCTGAATAGCTCCATCTCTGTGTAAGTAGAGTGTTATATATGTCAAGTATTGTATGGAATGCTCCCCAGTGAGTGGAGTTGTGCACATGTAAAGTTGTGTTTCTATTTATGTTGGTTGGGATACTACATTGAGATGTTGATATGGGCGACCATTGTTGGTCTCATTGTGTTCATCTATGGTGTTGCTTCTCTGTCTAGCTCCATCTCTGTGTATTGTGTGGAATGCTCCCCAGGGAGTGGAGTTGTGCACATGTAAAGTTGTGTTTCTATTTATGTTGGTTGGGATACTACATTGAGATGTTGATATGGGCGGCCATTGTGGGTCTCATCGTGTTCATCTATGGGTGTGCTTCTCTGTCTAGCTCCATCTCTGTGTAAGTAGAGTGTTATATGTCAAGTATTGTATGGAATGCTCCCCAGGGAGTGGAGTTGTGCACATGTAAAGTTGTGTATCTATTTATGTTGGTTTGGCTACTGCATTGAGATGTTGGTATGGGCGGCGGCCATTGTTGGTCGCATTGTGTTCATCTTTGGATGTGCTTCTCTGCCTAGCTCCATCTCTGTGTTAGTAGAATGTTATATATGTCTAGTATTGTATAAAATGCTCCCCAGGGAGTGGAGTTTTGAGCCTGTGAAGTTGTGTATCTATTTCTGTTACTCCGTCTCTGTATAAGTAGTAGTACAATGTTTTGAGTTTGGGTAAATTAAAGATAGTTAAATGAGCCGATCAGACAGTCTCTCATATTGCTTCATTAACAAATGAATGTGTGTTTGATTATTTTTTATTTCTGCTTGTTTTTCAGGGATGAGATCTGCGACGGAACGAGCATCATCATGTGTCCGCTGTGTGACAGGAGATGTCCGTACTGGAGGCTGGCTGACAGCTGTGTCTACTCACAGGTAACCTTACGTTGAGATAATAGAGATTAGATGATGATGGTGGTGATGATGATGATAATGGTGATGATGAGGATGACCAGATGATGATGGTGATGATGATCATGATGATAATGGTAATTAGAATGACAAGATGATGATGATGATGATGAGGATGATGATGAGATGATGGTGATGATGATGATGATCATCATCATCATGAAGATGGGGATGAGGGTGGTGGTGGTGGTGGTGACGACGACGATGACAATGATAATGATGATGATGGTGGCGGTGCTGATGATGATAATGATTATTTTTTGCTCTAACATTAACAAATCAGATTTGTGTAATAGAGCAACATTGTTTGCAAGACTAAGCTTTCCTTTATGTTCTCTAGTACTAATACGTTGATGTACATGTATCTTGTCTTTACCTCCTGTGCAGTTAACGTACCTGTTTGACAATGAAGCCACAGTGTTCTTTGCCTGTTTCATGTCTCTATGGGGTAAGTACTTTAACATGTTATATACCTTTGTTAATACATCTCTATGGGCAAGTCCTCTAACACTTGGTACATCTTGTAGATGTTTGAGTGTATTTTTTGTATTTGAAACACTGTCACTGAAAAGATCTATATGTGATTGCCTCTAAAAATCTATACATACATACTTCTCAAAGATTTTAATGAGACAAATGGGATCTGGAAAGAATTTGTTTGTTCAGAGGGTTGACTGTTTGTCTAAACATATATGTGACCCGTCCTACGTAGAAGAACCGAAAGTCGACAAAGTTGATTTTCTGGATTTGTATTTAGTTCGATTCAGCAATATCTAAGCTTTAATATGATATAAAGTTTGTCTCATAATGATTCTGCAACACGGAGTTATTGACGCTTTTCTAAGGCAAATATTGAACGGTTTGGAAATAAGATGCCGAGAAAATAGCTCAAGAAACTTTACATCCATTTCGAAAGTGAAATTAGCGTTTTAAGCAGGCCATAAATGAACCAATTGCATGAATAGAATGTCGTAGCAACCTTTATTCAATTTTCTTGAAAACTTGCATATCAGTAAATATGTATGATATACACCTTCCCTCCAGAAACTGTTGAATATTATCCATGCATTGTAGAGATATGAACAGATTTAATTACAATTTAAGTGGGTTTGGAACGATAAACTGTACACATCGAGCACATGATACAATAGCGAGCACTTTCAGGTAACAAAAGGGGCTCCGCTCTGGATCTGTTTATTGTTCGATTAATCGGTATTGACTGGCAGTTTGATTTTAGGAATGCAAACTTGCGTCTGGTGCGTAATGTAAAAACTATTACAAAGAACAGTATGTTGATACGTGAAAAGTAAAACGGGGTATCGAAGCTAGACATTTTGGAGGGGGAGGCCCCAGGTACCAAAGGGGGAGGGGGGGGGGGGATCCGTTGGTACAGGGTTTGTTTTCGTTCTTTTGGCGGGGATGCCCGTGGATGTCCCTTAGACAATTCTAAAGCAGGTGTCTAAGTAACGGAGGCGAGCCTCGGCCAACTTCAAAATGAGGGTATATAAAAGAGTGGGATTGTGCTTTAGCCAACTTAAAACAAGCTCTAAATAGCGTTTTTTTTTTTTTTGTGTGGTGTGGGGGGGGGGGGGGGGTATGCCTTATTATAAAATTATTATGAACTACTTAAATATTTAGTATGACAAATTAATTCTACATACGATTAATGAATGTTATGTTACAGGGCCCAACTCTTTAATCTATATAATACTCACACTCAACCAGTGGTGTACATAGTGTATGAGGTTGGAGGGGGGGGGGGGGGGGGGGGGGTGGGTGTGCAGTTAATTGGATAGGACTTGGGTCGTATTGTCATAAACATACTTTGTCAAACTCAATAGGGCCACTATACAATGGAGGCCATTTGGATTACTAATCTCCGTGCACAGTCAATAGGGATTAAAGAATCTCGATGTGCGCTGGCCGCTCTTGACAGCTACAGAGATTCCAACTTAGCACAAAGGGGTTGTTAAGAGGCGGAGCTTAATATCGATCGCTTTTAGTGGCAAATAATTTTGGAACACAAACTTTTCAAACTTGCAAAAAACATGCTTCAAAACGCTGCTTAATTTTTACCTTTCCACTGGATATTTTTACTGGATATTTTGCGTACCGGTAGAACAGATATCAGGGAAATGTATGAGGCAACAATATTTTTTTTCACTTTTTCATGCAATTTCAAATCAATCGTGATTTCTGAGGTTCGACATCTTGCGACTTCTGGCTCCTCTGCGGATGGCGAGGCACATATATGGAGCCTGTGTAATGCAGTTAAACAACCTGTTTAATTTCAAATTTGTTTTACAACTTTTGTTGACAACAAAATAATATGAATAACTATTATACAAACCAACAAATACAAACATATTGTTTTTTCTGTCTTATTTCACTCTTGATTTCTTATGTTTATTTTTGTTTTTGGACATCACATTTCACATTATTTTTCACAATTGAATCTCGGTACAGGTATGATTTTTGCAGAGCTTATTCTATGCATTACATCAAAGATATGTCACATTTGTATGAGTTTATACATGTATATGGTATACATGTTTGTTATAATATTTTATTGGCTACATTTTCATTCTCTCTTTATTTGTTACCATACAGCGACTCTCTTCTGTGAGTTTTGGAAGAGAAGACAAAATACCATTGACTATGACTGGGACTTGTTCAGTATTAACATGAATGTATAATATTTTATAAGCCACATTGTCATGCTCTCTTTCTCTTTACCCTACCATTGACTATGACTGGGTTTGTTTGATTGGCAATGTTCTCATTCTCTCTTTATTTGCTTCCCTACAGCGACACTGTTCTGTGAGTTTTGGAAGAGAAGGCAGAACACCATTGACTATGACTGGGATCTCTTTGGCTTTGAAGAACAGGAGGTAATCTTATTCATTTATTTTCTAAATTGATCCATTCTCTTTGTCAAATTCATCCAAAATCACTTTCATATTTCTTGTGTACCTTCTTCTAACAGAAGAATGAAATGGGTTTTGTTTGGTCAAATGTCTCCCTAATTAAAGATACCTTTATGATTGAAGCAAAAGCATTCACGCTTTTCGATTGTAGTCAAAGTCAATAGGCAGTAGCTGACAATATCGTACATACATTTTCACTTTTTACCTGGTAAACACTGACTTTTTCCAGTGAAACTTTCATAAATCATGCAGAAGAATCTTGATACTGGTATACATGTATATGATCAAACTCTCAAATATAACTCATGGAAACCAATCTTTTGGAGTTAATCAATAGTTTATTAATTTGTTGTTTAATTTGTTTGCTCTGTTTGTAGGAGAACGTTCGTCCTGAGTTTGAAGCCAAGGCCCCAGACAGGAGGACCAGCCCCATCACTGGCGTGAGTCTTGCAATACCTACTACCTCTTACCTCAATACCTACTACCTATTCAAAATTTGCTTTAACAATGCTAGAAATTAACCTTTTTGCCTTGTGGCCCAGTCGGGCAAGTAAAAATAAGATTGTTCAACTTTAAGTGGCCCGAAACCTAAATCTGGTGGCCCTAAACAAAGATAAACATAATAAATTCTGTTCAATTTGGTTGCCCGAACGGGCCAGTAGAATTTTGTGATCAATGAAATTCGGTGGCCCGGAGCTAATTTTTAGTGGCCCCGGGCCATCGGGCCTATGCTAATTTCGAGCACTGCATAAAAATATGATTGATTACTTATCAAAATAGATAAAAAATGAAGACCAATTCTAAATGTTTCAATTTACATGTTTAGAGGACTTAAAATTTTTGAAATCACTTTTTAGTTACATTAAACATAATAATTTGAAAATCTGCAGGGCTCAACAAGTTTACTTTAGTCAAATGGGTTTAAAACAAAGCTGAAATATCAGGAAGATTAATTTGAATAATGCTTATTAAATAGCCCAAAGCTATTATTTCAGTAAGCTTATATGAGTTTCCAGTTATATTGTACCTGCCTTGTTCATAATGTTTATATACTTTAATGAAATAGATTCTTCGATACCATTATTTAAATTTGTATGTATTTATTGAAAAGTAAATACTAATGTTTCTAAAAGCATGCTTTTATTTGCAGTACTCTGTCACTACTATTGATGCAGCTGTGTGTCTTGCTATCTGAGTTTGATTTACAGGTGGAATAACCAATTTCATTCCTGCTTCAGTTCAAACATTCCCTCAAAAGTTCCCTCAATTTTTAGAGTTGTATTTCAGATTGTTCCAGTGCAGCATCAACAACATGAAACATTCCGGCTCCTTACATATAACTGCCTGCTCACTATGCAACCACAAAAATAAGTTTGTATTTTTCTCTGCAGTCTCTTTCCCCAACAATCAACATCACTGTTTCGCTGCTTTTCAACTCGGCGATTTTCTGCGCACTACGTAACACTGAGCCAGAATGTAATCTTTGGTATTACACTCTGTGCGCAAGGCAACAGCAAGATGGCACCGAGCATTGAAATAACAAATACTTTTAATGTAATGTTATACAACTGCCTGCTCATTTTGGAACCACAAAAATAAGTTTGTATTTTTCTCTGCAGTCTCTTTCCCCAACAATCAACATCACTGTTTCGCTGCTTTTCAACTCGGCGAGTTTCTGTGCAATACGTAACACTGAGCAGCATGTGGGGTATTACACTCTGTGCGCAAGACAACAGCAAGATGGCACTGAGGATTGAAATAACAAATCCGGACTACATGTACTTTAAATGTAATGTTATCGTCATTTTGTTCTAGTATTCCGAGTCATACGTGAAACTGCGCACTACGTAACACTGAGCTAGCGTGTAATCTTTGGTATTACACTCTGTGGGCAAGACACCAGCATGATACCACCAAAGATTGAAATAACAATTGGACTACTTTTAATGTAATGTTATCGTCATTTTGTTCCAGTATTCTGAGTCGTACGTGAAACTGAAGAAGATTTTCCCCCGTCTGGTCGCATCTGTCACTTCTATCTTCTTCATGGTGAGGTGCAGTGGTGCTTGGAATGACTCGTTTGGTGTTCAATCTCATCTTATTTGATTTCACATTCCGTTTGATCAAGATCTTTGAATAACTGTGTGGCATCATGACTTGCCATTTCTTTAAATGATTGTATTTACAAACTCATAACATTTTCTTTCCATTAAGGTGATGCCTCTGATATATTGTTTGTCTTGTTACATTGTCTCTTATTTTTTTCACCAAGGAAATGTCTTAGAATGGTTTTGTGCACAATTGCAACGGATGAAGATGTGTGCAGCATATTTCAACTTTAATTCACTCGTCTCTTAGCAGGTCATCTATTCAACATCATGTCTAATATCATTGTTTACCTTTTCAAGTTTTGTGTGCTTAACATGTTTGAATTCTCATTGAATCATATTGAAACATTCGCCGAATCGTGACCTGCCTGTGTGTGACCTTCATTGCGACCTTCTATGTGACTTTCTCTGTGACCTTCATTGTGACCTTTGACCTTCATGATCATAGCTGGCGGAGCCGTACATGAAGTTTTCCAAGAAGTTCCCCCGGTTTGGAGCCTCTATATTGTTTATCCTGTTCATGGTGAGCTATTGTACACACCCCACACAAACTCCCAACCCATTCCCCCCTCCAAAAAATGGGAAACACTATTTTGTATGAAAATTTGTGAACATTGTAACGCAAATATCGTGATACCGAACTGCAATTGTAACATTTTTGCATGTTTTGTTGTGCATCCTTTTTTTTTCTGCGATTGTAAAAATGAATGTAGCTACCGGAGCCGTATATCAAGTTTTACCGACGATTCCCGCGACTCGCAACGTCATTGGTGACCATCTCCTTCATGGTGAGAGAGGACAGTAATAGTAACGTGTTGCTATAGCAACTACAGCACCTATCTCTTCTATTGGTTGAGTGGTTGTGATCTACACTAGCACCCTCTACTTACAACTATTAATCTTGTGTTCGTGTCTGAATGCGCTAACTGTTATGTTTGAAAAAAAAATTGTGAAAAGTAGCATTATATGTGTGCTGTTTGTTTATATGCTTTAAAATCAAGTTTGTACCATGCAGGTTTGAAGGAATTCTGTATCTGACAGCACAGTTTACTTGTTTTATATTAGCTCTCAAGCGCCCCCCACCCCAAAAACAAAAAAATTAATTTACAAATGTAAATAATGTTAGTTATAGTAATATACAAACAAAAATGTAAACATTTTCTTGGACAAATTTATGAGAAATCCATTCAGATTTGCATGGTACCACCTTGCTGCGTTAATATACTAATGATTAAAGTACCAGTTTCTATTATTTTCTTCCCTAAGCAAGTGACTGATAACCCTGTGCTATATATACTTGCTGTGCTATGCTGTGCTAGTACCAACTGTATCTATGTAGCTAAATGGCACTAATGACCTGCTAATTTGCATACTGTAGCCCTTGACACTAACAGTTTGAAATGAGCATCCAACCCCTTATTTTCTCTTTCTCCGCTCCTTTTCTTAGAATTAACCCAACTAACAATTGGACGTTTTCTGAACGTTCTAAACAGGTTCAAAGTTGGTTATTTGGACGTTCTGTGAAAACGTTTTTAAAACGTTTATTTGTGGAAGGTTGAAAACGTTTTTAGAACGTTCCAAATGGACGTTTTTAGAACGTTGTTTAAACGTTAGAAAAACCAATAAAAAACCTTTCATGTATTTGCTTTTAAGTGCAAGGACCAGCAGAACGTTTTAAGAACGTTCTGTAAACGTCCATTAAAGACGAAGACCTATGGAACCTTATAAAAACGTTTTAAGAACGTTCTGTAAACGTCCATTAAAGACGAAGACCTATGGAACCTTATAAAAACGTTTTGTAAACGTTCTGTAAACGTCCATTAAAGACGAAGACCTATGGAACCTTATAAAAACGTTTTGTAAACGTTCTGTAAACGTTTTGTGTTTGCTGGGAACACTCTCTCAATCTCTTTTTTTTTTCTTTTTTCTTTTGTTATCATTACAAATTGGATTATTTAAAATAGAAATATCATTTAAAATTTTCAGTTTTGTTTGTTTGATATATTATAGTCTATTTAATATTTGCTATCTACATTCTGTGCATTTCATTATCAAGATGCGAAATAAATAAATGCGTTTACTTCTATTATAATGATTTAGAAAAAACATGTACCTAAGATACATTATCAAAAAATCATATTCCTATAGATGTATTTTATTGTTTTTTATACGTTATGCTGGTGTGCCCATGCCCAGCCCAATTCGACACTCAGGCTCCAAAAACCTGGGGGAGATGGGTGGATAGTCTTGAGAACTTTATGGCCGCAGCCGATCTAGTGTATATTTATTATGAAGAGTTTCGAGGAGTATTGAATGTCAATCTAAACCTGATATGCTATGTAGGATGAAATATTTAAACTAGATGTACATTCGACTGCATGCAGTGGAAATGGAAGCCTCCGCCAATGCGCAATTTTTATGAGCACAGTCACCTTTGACCTAGTGATCCTTGACCTCACGACCCTAGATTCTTATCACTCCATCCTCTCATTAAGATACAAACATTTACCGAGTGTGGTGACAATGTCTATTTGTTCTTGAGATATTGTGATAACAATTTTTTGCATATATTGAGCCCTGTGACCTTTGACCTTATGACCCCAAAATATAATCAGTTCAATGGCTCTTCAAGATACAGATGAACCAAGTTTGGTGGACATCTGTCAACCAGTTCTCGAGATATCGTGATTATAACAAGAACGGGACATACGAACGGATGGATGGACGGACGGACGATGGACTGACAACCCAAAAACATAATGCCTCCAGCCAATTCGTTGCGGATCGAGGCATAAACAATAACAACTCAATGTAGACAGGAAGAGTTAACTGGAAATTTCAACCCAATGTGGGTTTTCTTTTATTACAGGAGGGGTGCACGTGCCCCCAATATTGACAAAACAATTAAAACATAAGGGGGGAAATTCTTTCCAAAATTAACAAAGGGATAACATCGTCAACATGCATCCTCAACACTTACTGGGAACTCTGTTCTACCAAATTCTGTCCCATGCTTCTATTGTTGATACAAATTTGTATCAACAATAGAAGCATGGGACAGAATTCTTTAAAAAGATATTTACCATTGAAGTGTTTAAATTTTGAACTATCCACTGGATAGTCATAACCATGTACAAATTCAATCAAATAAGTTGAGAGTCCCCACTCATTCCGACCACGACGCTGGCCTATAAAGCAATCATTTTCAGGCAAAAAAAAGAAGCAGAATAACAGTATTGATAAAGTTGCTGAATATTGGCCAAACTAATTGAATGTTTTTTTTGTGTAAAATCTGAACCACAGTATCATTAGGTTAAGCCCCACCGTAAACCGTAAGTGTATCTATAGCAGTGATGGGGCCTAATACACGAGCAGGCCCGTAGCCAGGGAGGGGGGGGGGGGGGGGGGTGCGTTGGGTGCGCGTACGCAATTCATAAAGGTCCACTTTTTGAAAATTTCGCACCTCCCCATAAAAAATCCTCACTACGGGCCTGCACGAGTATCCCTAATTGGGGATATTTCTGACTTGTGATGCGTACCTGTTATTGTTAAGACGTAATGGGATTTTGAGGGAC
>JBAMJV010009755.1:0-19101 GCA_037951105.1 Echinarachnius parma
TGTTGCCAATTTGAATGCTATAGTTACAATAAATATGCTCTATTTGAATATCCATGTAGATCTTAAATCACTTATTTATTAATAATATAAAAACATGTTGTGCCATCCATTGACTAACGAACTAAATATTTAAAATAATCAATAATTTAGGTTCAGGCGTGGCTGTAACCACGGATGTTACACAAACAAGCAGACCGGGCGTTACCATCACACTCAATTGCTATTTCGCCGCCGTCGACCCGAGTGGTTTCCAAATCACGTGGCGAAAGGTCGGGCAAACCGAGGGTGTCATCGCTAGCTTATCGCAGTGCACCAGTGACGACATCTCCACCTGCCGAGTAAGGAACGTCGCTGACTGGGAGAAGTACGCCATGGAAGGCGCGCTGAGAACCGGTGTAAACCTGTTCATTCATTCCTTGACGCTGGAGGACGAGGGCGAGTATGAATGCATGGTCTCTGGAATCGGAAAGGCTTCCGTCTGGCTCACAGTGACAAGTAAGTGAGACTTTAGCTCTCTTATCTCACAAATAAATATACATAAAAACAACATCACTCACTAAACGGCCGATTGAATTCAAAGCCGCAACCGGGCATTTTCCCCGAATTTTAATATATTGTGTCCCTCACATGATATTCAACAATAGTAATGAGTTACTTTGGACTTCTTGTATGTATTTTAAATTCTGTATACGGGTTAAGATTCAGTACCAACAATCCGAACACAAGCATTAAACTGAAAAGGTTATCAATATTACAATTATATGGAGATATTACATATCAAGCACGGGATATTATGTAGGATGCGCTATATGCAATACAATTTACGCGATCGATCGAAAGCGAAATCAAAAGGCTAACAGCTGGTTGCAAAATTGCCAATTTGGATATTTACAGCTTTGGTCTAACGTATTTGTTATATAATATAAATATATTATATTTTGACAATGCAAATAATATGTCCAATCTATATTTACTTGTTGTCAATAGAAACACACATATTGGTGATACAATTTTTGTTGATACAATTTTTGTTGTTGATAAAAAATAAAAAAAAATTGGCGAACTGTAATTGACCAGTAAATATCTCTAATTAGCCAGCTCACAACGTAGGTCACCAATGTGGCGTCACTTATATTTGAATATCTATGTACGTCTTAAATCACTTAATTATTATTATTATACATACAGGCCAGTTTTTCAATTCAATAAATCACGTATTTTGTTTCCGTCTCGGGTTTGTCTTTCATAGTGGTCATTATTTTTTTATATTACCATCGTAACGTGTATTATGCAGCTCTACAAATGGGTATTTTCGAGTCAATATCAGACGTTATCACCTGACTTAGTAAATACAGTACATGCCGCTGCCGTGTTATATTTTTGGATAGTACATGGCAATATTACATGGCAATTGTTTACGATACAAAATGTACACATACCTTATTAAACGTGTACATACGTACCGGCGTATCGTACCGTGTTACGTGTACATGCATGTGACACGTATTTAATCATTTATCTCGCGGGCAACGAACGAAAGAAAAAAAACACACGAAAATCAGCGATTTTCAGTACAATTCAATTGGATCAGAAAGTGACCTGGGAAATATAATCGAAGGAAACAATCGACAAATAGTTCTGATAGTAATCCAGTGATCTGAATATGTTGAGATATTAGTGCTGAGAAAGGCAATCTAAGTACGCTGATCGACTTTATTGTGCACATGAATAGTGCGTTGTGCGTGTTGTGTGAATGTGATGTGAAGCGGGTGTTTCTGTGAGCGAGTGAAAAGGATTATGATTTCAATTTGACAGTCAGATGATAAAGCAGTTGTTAACTTTGTTGTCGGGAAAATCACGGAATATTCCTACCCTCGGGATTTCAAATGCTATTTCGTGAAGAAAATAAGTCCCTCGACTTCGTCTCGGGACTTATTTACTCTTCCCTCAATAGCATTTAAAATCCCTCGGGATGTAATATTCCGTGCTATTCCCTCCACCGCCAGTTAACAACAGTATAATATTAAATATTATCCCCATAGACTTACACACTAAAAACAATGATTTCAATCTAAGATAAAATTAAAAAGATTGCATGAAGTTTCCTAATTTTTTGATATATCTCTATATCATGGTAGATCTATCAACATAAACAATTTTAAAAAAATTGATGCAGCGGAAAATTAATAAAATGAGCCTTGAACAAAGAATACATACTTTTTTATTTATTTATTTATTTATTTATTGCGGTATAAAAATATTGTACATGGCAGCCAACAGGTTGAATTGAGTACAATTTACAATGAATATACATTTAAAACACATTAACTTAAAAGAGCACATTACAAATATATAAATATACAAGTGTATATGATTAAATTTCGAAACTATTTCCTGTTATATCATTCCAATAATAAATTAATGTTTAATTGATTAGATTTAAATTTAATTGAAAATAAAATGTATGAGGAAAAAATTAATTGAAAATTATGCAAATTCTTACAATCTTTTAAGGAATTAAATACAAAACAAAAACAAAAATGAATGGACGTCATAATGAATAAGGCAATCATGGCAATGGAAGCCAATAAAGGGTAAACCATACTGAATGATGGAGATATATAATAATAAAGTATATCAAAATTGTAAGCGGGGTAATTAATATAAGCTAGTGGGTATATAACACATATCTGAGCACAGTGTATACAATAAATAAATCTATGATAATTTTTCAATATAGATACTATTAATAAAATACAAAAACTATTAACAAACAAAATGTATGCATATAATACGGATCCTATTTTTAAACATAAAAATTGAAGGGTATAACATATTTCAATGGTTTTGTCTAAAGGATTCCAGATCTGCATGCTTTGCACTGAATAATCAACAAAAGTAATTATTTACCATATTTATCCAGACTTTGGGCTTATTATGAAAGATAGCATTACCTTAATGCCAAATCCAGCATAAAACTACACATTATAAGAACTTAAGTATGTTTATGATTTATTTCCAGAAAAAAAATGACGTCATCTTTCCTCCGCCACTTTGCGAAAAAAAAGTTGAGACGGATGAATAAGACCCGTGCGACCTAATGTGTATGTTTTTGTCCATTTATGTTTTCCTCTGGATAGTATGTATAATAATAATGATATTGACTGGCTTGTTCTTTCGTGATATATCAGAAATATTGCATTCGCTAGGATCATATTGCACTCGTCTTCGACTCGTACACTATGATCCTAGCAAATGCAATATTTCTGATATACCACTCAAGGCCAGTCAATATTATATAAATAATATAAATACATTTGGTGCCATTCATTGAATAACGAAATAAATATTTAAAATAATGAATACTTTAGGGTCAGGCGCGGCTGTAACCACGGATGTTATACAAACAAGCAGACCGGGCGTTACCATCACACTCAATTGCTATTTCGCCGCCGTCGACCCGAGTGGTTTCCAAATCACGTGGCGAAAGGTCGGGCAAACCAAGGGTGTCATCGCTAGCTTATCGCAGTGCACCAGTGACGACGTCACCACCTGCCGAGTAAGGAACGTCGCTGACTGGGAGAAGTACGCCGTGGAAGGCGCGCTGAGAACCGGTGTAAACCTGTTCATTCATTCCTTGACGCTGGAGGACGAGGGCGAGTATGAATGCATGGTCTCTGGAATCGGAAAGGCTTCCGTCTGGCTCATAGTGACTAGTAAGTGAGACTCTAGCTCTCTTATCTCACAAATAAATATACATAAAAACAACATCACTTACTAAACGGCCGATTGAATTCAAAGCCGCAACCGGGCATTTCCCCCGAATTTTAATATATTGTGTCCCTCACATGATATTCAACAATAGTAATGAGTGACTTTTGACTTCTTGTATGTATTTTAAATTCTGTATACGGGTAAAGATTCAGTACCAACAATCCGAACACAAGCATTAAACTGAAAAGGTTATCAATATTACAATTATATGGAGATACTACATATCAAGCACGGGATATTATGTAGGATGCGCTATATGCAATACAATTTACGCGATCGATCGAAAGCGAAATCAAAAAGCTAACAGCTGATTGCATAATTGCCAATTTTGATATTTACAGCTTTGGTCTCATTTTGACAATGCAAATAAATATGTCCAATCTATATTTACTTTTTGTCAATAGAAAAACACAGTATTGGTGATACAATAATATATATATATTTTTAAAAATAAAAAACAATACCTGGCGAACTGTAATTGACAAATCAAAATCTCTAATTAGCCAGCTCGCAACGTACGTCACCAATCTGGCGTCACTAATATTTGAATATCCATGTACGTCTGAAATCACTTATTTATTAATAATATAAAAACATTTTGTGCCATTCATTGAATAACGAAATAAATATTTAAAATTATCAATAATTTAGGTTCAGGCGTGGCTGTAACCACGGATGCTACACAAACAAGCAGACCGGGCGTTACCATCACACTCAATTGCTATTTCACCGCCGTCGACCCGAGCGGATTCCAAATCACGTGGCGAAAGGTCGGGCAAACCGAGGGTGTCATCGCTAGCTTATCGCAGTGCACCAGTGACGACATCACCACCTGCCGAGTAAGGAACATCGCTGACCGGGAGAAGTACGCCGTGGAAGACGCGCTGAGAACCGGTGTAAACCTGTTCATTCATTCCTTGACGCTGGAGGACGAGGGCGAGTATGAATGCATGGTCTCTGGAATCGGAAAGGCTTCCGTCTGGCTCATAGTGACAAGTAAGTGAAACTCTAGCTCTCTTATCTCACAAATAAATATACATAAAAACAACATCACTCACTAAACGGCCGATTGAATTCAAAGCCGCAACCGGGCATTTTCAATAGTATAATTATTGTGTCCCTGACAAATATTCAACAATAGTATTAGTAATGAGTTACTTTTGACTTCTTGTATGTGTTTTAAATTTTATATACGGGTAAAGATTCAGTACCAACAATCTGAACACTATCATTAAAGGGACATTCCCTCTTTAAATTGCAAGCCAAATTTCAAAAGTTGCGAGATTATTGTCTTATATGGAAGAAAATGTCATTTTATAGCATGCCTGAAAAAATTAGGGCTTGAAATATCTTTTTCGTGAAGTTATAGACCTAAAACTAACAAAACGACATTCAACGATTAATTGTGCATTTACGTGTATTCACCCAGTGAGAAGGTTCGTACACGGATTCCACGAAGTACCACAACGTTATGCGTGACCCCTACGTGACCCGCGCTAGCTACGTGACCCGCACACACATAATAATAGCATGACCGAATATTAAACAAAATAACCAAACCTCGCTTAAACTGACTTCATGTAATTACATATTCTTAATTGTTGAGATTTTGTCCGTGACATACCTTTACAAATGTCGGCTACACAATGCATGTACCTTTATAAGAATAAGTACAATATTGTTGTAATATTATGCTAAATCAGTTACAGTAAACTCTGTTATTGACCGATATATAGTTTGATAGAGGGACGCATTCGTTTTTTATCCGTATAATCCAAATTACAGGGCTGTTCGATCTGATTTCTTTTGTGTGTGTTACATTCATCCCCATCCGTCAACTGGAAACTGTTCAGACGTTTTGTAAAAGAGGAACAGTCCTTTTAAACTGTACAGGTTATCAATAGAAACAGACAGTATTGGTGATACAATAATATATATATATATTTGTTTTGAATAAAAAACAATACTTGGCGAACTGTAATTGACCAATCAAAATCTCTGATAAGCCAGCTCGCAACGTACGTCACCACTCTTGCGGCCCCGTTCATATGGCGAAACGCACAGCAGCGGTTCGCTGGATTGAGGCGGAGGTTTGTTTTGCAATTGTCGTCGATTGGGCACGATAGTGAACGAGCTAGGTTCAGAATGGTTCGCATCACACGAATGAGTCATTCGGGGAGACTTTGTTGTTTGTGTTCAGTTCTTTTTAATTCAAGCAAAACTAAAAACCCCTGTTGATGCATGGGAATAAACAAAACAAACAAAACAAATTGTCACATAAAATCGAACATCATAATGCATAAATAGTAAAATAACTTAAAACTAAATTTTTTTTCCCTAGTTTCTATCATTGATTAAACAATTGGAAACATTAACTTATTCTGTATTTATCGCAAACCCTAAGACAAGTCTTACATGCTCAAAATGTACGTGTAACAACGAACTTCGATTTCTACGTTTCAACTCAACATCGATATTCTCCTCGCGTAAGCCTACTACCACTGATCTAGTTAAAGGGCATCAAGCGTGGGGATGCTACATAGCGGGTCGCCATTTTGAACTGGGCTAGTTTGCGCGCACCGCATGACACTGAGCTAACGTGCATTACGCACCGTGCGCAACGCGTACGCAAGATGGCGCCGCGCATCTGATTTGACGAATCTGAACTACCTTTAAGTCTTATTCAGGTACACCATCAACCAAGAACCGAGAGAATAACTAAATGGTAAAGAACAACACAAATGCGAACAAAACCAAGTAATGCTTAACTTAAAGGGGTAGTACAGTTTGACTAAGGCTGAACTTTAGTAACCAAAACCTGCACAGTAACATGACAAACTAAAATTTATAACCCCATCATGCTCGAAAGGTATACAAAAATACACACGACTAAGTAGAAAGCCTGTTATAATTTAAAAAGCACCATTAAAACATGAGAGGCCGCTCTCTAATAAGGCATTGGTTTCAACCATTTTTCATACAAAATTATGCATGTGATGTTTTGTTGAAATAATGATTAAATAGAGAGATCATCAACAACTATTTAAAAACCGCTTTTGAAAATTTTTGAAAAAGTGTGAGCATTTTGTTTTTCTTAAAAAAAATAATCGTATTTATTTGGGGCCCAAATAAATACGATCGGATATATTTATTGATATTTCAGCCGTTTCTAAACCGATTTTGACCAAATAAAGTTTATTCTGCCATTAAAATTGCATGTTCTTTCAAATTCGAAAAAAATTGTGTTGTGCAGAGCCCTCTCTACCAAAACTGAACTACCCCTTTAAAGCAAATACAAGTCTAATCATTATGTACAACATACAGCATATTTATAACAATAGCACTTTTCCCATGCCTTTGGTAGAGAGTCTAGAACTCCGACTAGAACAATATTATGTTTCTCCCTGTACATTAGTATTCTTCTCACTGCTACAATTTTCATCTCTATCTTATCCCAAGCTGATATTGACAGATTGAAGAATAATCTTTGAAAATTTGAGCAAAATAGAACAAAACATAGAAAAGTGTGGTGATCTAAAACAAGGAGATTCGAATTAGCATTGCACACTAAATTGTCAGAAGATGTTGCCAATTTGAATCCTAGTTACAAAAATATGCTGTATTTGAATATCCATGTACGTCTTAACCGATTAAATTAAATGCATTCAATCTTAATATTATTCCTCTCTATATGAATTTGTTTTGCCGCCATTGACATCCCTGCAATGAAACCCTCACATTTGTTTACAAGGAACATAATTTATGAGATATTGAAAAAGGAAATTGATTTATTCCCTTTAATTTATCATTCAATTTTAGTCACCGAGATCATTGTTTTTGGCACAACTTAAGACAGATTGATTACAAGATAAAGGAAATATGTGTGTTTATTGCAACATCTCAAAAGTGAAATTGAAATAGATTAATTAACGATGTGGTGACTAAACTAATAAAATAAATTAACCCCGTCTATAGTTCACCGAGCAATAATTATCGACATTATTCTTGTTTTATGAGAATAAGGTCGATATAGCATCGGAAAGTAGTTTCTAATTGCTTTGGAGGGTCAAATTAAAGGGATCTAGTAACATTGCTGACATGTGCAAACAGTGATGAATGGTTAATACAATGTATATTGTTATTAGCTGATATGTCCACTGGGAATTGTGTGAAATGTCAAGTAAAATGGACGTTATATGGCCGAGTAATGAGCAAAAATGAAAAGTGATGTTTACTATCTCATTGCACTGACTTTGTACACGATCATGACTATCCAGTGAATAGTTCAAAATCTGATCGCTTCAATCGTAAATATATTTTTAACGAAAGGGAAGTTTTAACAAACACCTGTCCCATGCATCTAATGTTAATTCGGTATGAGGTATGAGGGAACCGCTAATACTTGAATTGGACTTGGACAATGTTACTTTAAAGGGGACCACCAGGCAAAGAACAACACATAATAATATGTTTTGGTACCATTTTGTGATATCAAACAGGTACCCAACATTTTGCAAAGGGTCATAAACAAATCAATTACTTTCCACCACTTACGGAACCACTATTATTTCCTGGTTCCGTAGGAGCCAAACATTTGCGAGTGCGCCAATGCTATTCACGCGTACGTTTGGAAACAGTATCCCGGAAGATTCGTCCGCTATGGGCAAAATATAGTATTCGTACATGCAGACCCAAGAACGCATGCTTTAAAATGGTGATGCGTTTTCCAATTATATATTTTGTTCTGGAAACATATTTTTGTGAACTTGTTGATGGAATGGACTACTAAAGATGATACCTTTCATTTATAGGAATTTTGTTCTCGATCCCCCTTTAATTAATATTTATTATAAATGCTCATGCACGAAACCACACATAACTATATAGGCTACTATCAATCAAACAAACGTCATTTATTTGGTTGTGCTTTGGCATATAGATGAGGCATTTGAATTATGATACACATTATTTATACAAATCATTGCTTTCATATGTTTATTTCATTCCTTTCTCTATAGCGCTTCCACCAAATGATATGGGTAAGTGAATTACAGGACGTATGTTGTTCACATAATTTGTATATTTTAAACAATGAATGAAAATGATGGTGTCACAAACATACCGTCTGTGTGTTGTTTATATACTGTTTACATCATTTTGCCTTTCGAGTTAACCATAAACAACGAATAACATTGATGATACCAAGCACATAGAAAGAAACGTAATCTTAAAACACGCACATACACCGTATACAGCCAACATCAATAAACATCTAATGCACTCAACCCTAAAAAGGCCCGGCTATTTGAGGTCTTTCTGCGTCAGGGGGAGGGGGGGGGGGGGGTGGGAATTATTTTATGATTTTATTATTTAAATATTATGCTCTTTCAAATTTTACACTCAGTTTTTCATTACCTCACAAAAAAATAGGTAGTCTAGCGCCCTCTCTACCAAAACTCAACTATCCCTTTAAAACAAGGAAATACATACAGGATTTCAAGAAAAATTAGCATATTTGCATAATTAATTATAATTATACATATGGAATTTCAATACATGTCATTAATTTGACTAAGCTATCTTTTAGATTACATAACAAGCTACAAACATGCCAAGTTTGATTGCATTTTCTCCATAAATTCGGAGGAAACTGGAATAAAAATGAGAATTCTTTGAAAAAATTTGCATATTTGCATCATTAATTACACAAAAATAAAGAATAACAATAGATATACATGTATAAATTTGACTATGCATTCTTGTAAAATACATGATGGGACACAGACACGCCAAGTTTTGTCAAAATCGGTTTTGACCCCCAAAACAAACACCTAAAATGTAAACAAGACTCTCTTTTTGTACACAAATCACGAAAATGAGCGATTTTCGGGCTGAAATGCAAAGACAAATGGTCACGTGACTTCATAACGGCTGGTCCGATTTTCGACAAATTTTGTTTTAAAAGATGCGCAAGACGCAAAAGAAAACAAGTCACCAAGCGGCGTGGCGACATCTTTACGCGTTCCAGAGCAATCAGTTTTTAAATCGAATGCAAACAAAGTGTTTTCGAATAATCGTTTTATGAACTACAACTGGCCAACTTACGAAATTGACCGAAAAATCTACAATGGGCCGTATGCATAAAAACAAGCAATTGCTTGTGCTAGCCTTTTGCTTGAATCGGTATGCATAAAAACAAGCAATTGCTTGCAAGCAAAAGCATTTGCTTACAAGCACAAGCAATTGCTTACTGCTCGTAAGCAAATGCTTACCAAACAAGCAATTGGTTAAAACCGTATGCATAAAACGAACCTTTTACTTGTCTTGATAAGCAATTGCTTGCGTTTTTTCAAGCACATCCAGACCAGCTTGAGCTCTTGCTTACTCAGGGCATTCGCGTTTAAGGATCATTTTTTCGTACCGTTTCAGGATTATTTCAAGCTCCATATTCCAGAGGTTATGTTGTGATCAAATTCCTGTTATTTTAGACTTTTTACGGCAATTTTTGTCCATCGATCTGCACAGAAACCCCCCTGATGCTCCGCGCTGTTTCCCCCCTATTTGCGTAATAAAAAATACTGCTGCCAGGTCGGGCACGAAGCGTTGTTGCCCTGCAGTGCGATATTCGCACAACCGTGACGATCCTTTGTCCAACACGTAAGCAATTGCTTGGCAGTGCAAGCAAAAGGTTTGAGCACAAGCAAAGGCTTGTGCATACGAATTTAAGCAATTGCTTGAACTTGATCTTTTGCTTGACAAGCTCTTGCTTGTGCTTAAAGCATTTGCTTATAAGCAATTGCTTGTTTTATGCATACGGCCCATTGTATATACTGCCCAGCTAGCCACCTGACGTCGGACCGATGTCGAAATTTGGTTGCCGGATGTCGGCATATCGCCGTTGGCTCGAGGTTAAAATGTCCGCCAGCCCAACATCGTCACGTCGTCATTTTTGTGATATATTGGCATAACGTCATTTTCCGACAATGGCCCAACATCATGTCATGAGAAGATGTTGGGCCATTGTCGGAAATTGACGTTATGCCAATATATCACAAAAATGACGTCGTGACGATGTTGGGCTGGCGGACATTTTAACCTCGAGCCAACGGCGATATGCCGACATCCGGCAACCAAATTCCGACATCGGCCCGACGTCAGGTGGCTAGCTGGGTGGGTCTGGTTTGTTATATTCTGAGTATATAAATCATCTATAGGGCCATTCTTGGTCACGTGTGTGACCCAAAACATGACAAATTTTGAAATGGGATGCTTATATTTCAGTAAGTATGAGACTATAATGATTTTTACTTCATATGTGACTTGAATATGTTGTAGTCTTTCAAACTTAACACAAAAGATTTGATAAGGATTACGTAACTCAATGTCAGAGGTCAAATGGCATGGGTCACGTGTGTGACTTCGCACGGAGCGCTTTTTTCATAACTAAATTTCATTTGGAAAATTCTTTAAAATATGAATAGCTATAATGTTCATCTTATTACCAGAGAAGTAAGTATACATTTGTAAGTACAACAATAGCAATGAATGAGAATTATATCAAACCGTTGTTTTTTATAGTAATTAATTATGTGGCAACGTCTGGTCACGTGTGTGACATTTTGGGGTGGTCACGTGTGTGACATGTACAATGTGAATGGAAAAATGGGAATTTTATAATATCGGGTTTAGAAAAGAATGAAAGGTTGAATTTTTACAAAGTTTGTATCAACCTGTACAGGAAAGTGAGAAGAATGAGCTTGCTAATTATCCTTTTGATATCTTGATTATTTTCTGAATTATGATTATTAGAAAAATATTGAAATATGTAAATTTATGCAAATGAGTAAAAAAGTTTCATTTTAAACTTCAAATCATGTATTTCATGAAACTTTACACATGGATCATTCCAAAAATGGAACAAAACTACAGAAAAATAAAACTTCAATTTTTCCGAAAAAGTTTCACTTTTCAAAGAATGGCCCTATACATCAATATATCGATGATTTCTTGTATAATCGTCAGAGAGATTATAATACGCATGTGCGCATGTGCAACGAACATAAATTTGTGGCTCATATTGAAAACGATTGTGCTTTAATAATCCGATTTTTTTTCTCCAAAAAATGCGACATTTCGTTGAAGCGTTGATTCAAACTGAGTCTTATGATGTATTTTAAGCCCCTTTTTAAAATAGGTCCTTATGTTTCCTAGATATGCCTTCAATCTATATCTCTCCATTTTTCAATATGCTTGTTTTGTATCAGAACAAACGACGACAACTATTTCG
Organism: Echinarachnius parma; assembly: GCA_037951105.1. Taxonomy (NCBI): domain Eukaryota; kingdom Metazoa; phylum Echinodermata; class Echinoidea; order Clypeasteroida; family Echinarachniidae; genus Echinarachnius; species Echinarachnius parma. Next base: position 12,062 of record JBAMJV010009755.1, read on the forward strand.
ATCGGATATGAAATCGACGATGGTGACGACAAGGCTCCGATTATAACGACACCAGTACCGACTTCCTGCATCGGGTCAAATAATGTATCCTTCGAGGTCCAGAATGAATTCACCACGCCCTCGTCGTTCATGATCCGTTACTCTGTAGTCCATACGATACCTGAAACCATGTGCTTCCTTTACACGTGCGAGAGCAGTAGTGGTAAATATAAAGTATATTCTTAATATCATTGTAGAAAGAGTTGCAATCTATTAAGTTGCAATTAATTGCAAGTCCGAAAATATGCACGGATCAGATTTGCGTATTATATTCACATGATCTGACTTTCAATTAATTGCAACTGCACTCTCGACTGCAACTCTTTATGCAACGGGACCCTGATATGATTATGCAATGTAATATGTTTTATTAATGTTAATACATTAATTAGAATTATAAAACATGGTAATAATAATAATGATAATAGTAATAATAATTATCATTATAATAGTAATAATGATAATAATAATAATGATTGTGAAAATAATAATCATAATAATTAATTTTGTCAATTATTTACTAAAGCATAAACCAGAGGAAACGATTTTTGTGTAATAGGCCTATAGTTCGATGTATTTAAAGGGGTAGTACAGTTTTGGTAAGGCTGAACTTTAGTAACCAAAACTTACCCAGTAACAATACAAACTAATATTTTTAACCCCACCATGCTCGAAAGGTATACAAAAATACAAACGACTAAGTAAAAAGCCTGTTATCAAGTGGGCGCTCTCTAATAAGGCATTGATTACAACCATTTTTCATACAAAATTATGCATGTGATGTTTTGTTGAAATAATGACTAAATAGAGAGATCATCAACAACTATTTAAAAACCGCTTTTGAAAATTTTTGAAAAAGTGCAATAGTTTTTTTTGATTTTTTCAAAAAATCATCGTATTTATTTGGGGCCCAAATAAAAACGATCAGATATACATTATTTATTGATATTTCAGGCATTTCTGAACCTTTTTTGACCAAATAAAGTTTATTCTGCCATTAAAATTGCATGTTCTTTCAAATTCGACACTCAGTTTTTCATTACCTCACGAACAAATTGTTCTACCAAAACTGAAATACCCCTTTAATTACATTTTGTTTGTGTTGTTTTATATTTTTTAAACATAATAACATTCCACTTCCTAAGAATTGTTTAGTGACTACAACTTCGTAAAATAAAAAAGGAAACTTTCATCAGAAATATAAGATATTTAAATTGGAATATACAAAATGCATTAATGTATAAACATTATGTTTAAGAGTGCTTGAATATAGCAACGTCGTTTTTTTATTTAACAAAATGTTTCTAGAACCTCACAACTTCGAACGATGTCCACGGACGATGCTAATCGAACTGGATAATGAAGTCATTCACGATCAGCAATACGAGATCACTGGTCTCAAAGCATCGACTACGTACGAGGTCTATATCAGCTGTTTGTGGTTCGTTTGTGGTAAAAGCATGGCGAAACAACGTGCTACTACACAGTTCAACACGCCACTAGCAACTACGAGCGACTACGAGCAACTACGAGATCTAGAATACATAAACATTACACACAAAAGTAAATCACCCTCTAAATATTTATTTATCATAAGTTTAAATATTATCAAGAAATTGTTAACAATTCTGTTTTTACACAAATATTAATACGGCCATACGGTACATTTTGTGTGAAAACAGAGATTTATTATCAATCACTTCATGTCAGTGCTCATTCAGCCATGACGTGATTGATAGTAATATATCAAACAAAACTACCCAATTTCAAGTTGGTAGAGTAGGCTATACTGGTCTAGCAATCCGGAAGTATTGGGCTCGATTCCCGGAGAATCCCAATCTGTGTTGCTCATTTTAATTTTAAATAATCCTATGTTTGAAATTTACTTGATAGAATGCTACATCACAAAATCCGCTGATTCCTCTTCCACACCCTAAGTTGATTTCTTATCATTTGTGTCAGGTTTACATAGCTTTTGACTTCAATTCAATTCAATTCAGTTTATTCAACACTTGTCATAAAATACATCAAATGCATAAAATACACAAATATAGAGATAGAAAAAACAATATCAAATACATTCATATGACAGTGTTAGGGGTTAGCAGAAAGGAGTATGGCTCCTAATATGAAAGCTAACCCCTGTAAAGTATTACATAATATGAGACTATACACTAATACAAAACAAAACAAATAAATTTAAAAAAAAGCCATATTGCCTGATAATTCTATTGCACATTGTAATTATCTAGTAAGTATTGTTTATATTTACATTTAAAATGTTTACAGATTGACTAGACTTAAATTCAGTGGGGATGTTATTCCATAACTGTGGGCCCTTACAAAACAAAGAATTTCTTGTATTATAATCATGAATTTGAATATTCTGAATAAAGTAATTAGATATTTGTTTCGGTAATTGTCCAGTTAATAGTAAGTGCATAAATGTTGCAATTTGTAAATTTCCTATATCACTAACAAATGAGCATGATTAGTTATCCGAATTGCTTTCTTTTGTAATTGTAATAATCTATCTATATTCCCTTTACTTGAATAGGCCCATGCTATATTACAATAATTTAAGTACGGAGTAATCAATAAATGATACAGCATCTTTAAAATATGTACAGGAAATTTTTTTTTCTTTCTTAATACACCTATATTTTTGGCTAGTCTATTGCACATACTACTAGTGTACTCATGCCAAGATAATCTACTATCAATTAAAACACCTAACAACTTTTACTACTATTGCACGCTCGAATAAATATTGATTTACCCGTAATTCTTTATCATCACAATTAATTTTTTTCTTAGTAAAAATCATATAATTTGTCTTTGGATAATTTAAAACCAATTTTTTTTTTATACATAACCAATTAAAATGTTTCAATAACTCATGCTTAAAATCTTCTTTTAAAACGTCGATGCTAGAATAAGACATGAACACAGTTAGTGTCATCGGCAAAAAGAATAAATTTCAGCTTGCTAGAAATATTACACATATCATTTACATAAACATCGTAAAGATTCAATATCAGATTTTGTATCATCTATTTGTACAAATTGTGTTCTATTTTCTAAATAACTTGTAAACCATTTCAAAGTTATTCCTAGAATTCCATAATAATAAAGTTTTTAAAATAAAATTTCATAATCGATGGTATCAAAAGCCTTACTTAAGTCTAAAAATAATCCAATTAAAATTTAATTTCCCTCAAATACTTTTAAAACATTATATACTATAGTTGCATTATTGCTGTGGATGTGGAATGCTCTGGTCTGAAACCATACGGACAATCTGTTATGATATTGCACTTATTAAATAAATTTAAAAGACGATTATAAACAGCACGTTCTATTATCTTAGAAAACTTTTGAAATTTGGCTTGCAAAAGAGGGAATGTCCCTTTAAAATCACCAATAAAATATGAAACTTTATTTTCTCTATTTACAATTTTTAATAAATTAAAATATTTTGTTCCGATTTTTCAATTTCAGTAAAAATAGATTCAACTTGTGTGTTAATAACTTCTAAATCAGTTCGACGTTTAAATTTCAAATGTTCATGTACAAATTTGCCTACACCATCTCCCCATCTGTTCTCTCTAGCATTCATTACATATGTATATTGATTAAAATTATAATAAGGTATTGCATCATTTATCCAAATTTCAGTCCAACCTATTGCACATTCAAATCATCTAAAAATGAACATATTGCATCATAATTTCTATTTAAGCTGTGAAAATTAATGTGTAAGTACGTTTGATAAAATAAATTTAACTGTTAATTTAAAGAGTGTACATGTGAGTTAAATTCACATGGGGTAAAACATAAACTTTCAGGTCCATCAACTTTATCATCCCCTATATTACGACTTAATAAATTACGAATATTTTGATAGTCTATTGTCATTTAATTCTCAATAGGAACTTTGAAGAACAGGCATTATGACACGAGTAAAATACAACATAAAACATACACAAAGGCACGCATAAAAAAGCAGGGTAAAACATCTGGCAAAAGAACAAATAAATAAGTTAAAATCCATAATAGTAGACTATTCAAAAGCATGCAAAATGAAATTAAACAGGAGTGATACAAAATGTTAAAAACTATGTAAGCAGCCAGAAGCGTTCTTCTCATGTGGTTTGCATATTTATTGTCATGTTAATGTTTACGTGCCCAGTCCCCTCAGGTCATCATGACTGTTCACCATTTTTTCATTGTTCCGGTGTTTGTCTTAATCAGGGCAATGATTCGACCATCGGAGGACCAGGCCGTCTCAATCTTCTCGCATTTCTTTGTGCCACTGAGCAGTTTGGCGTTCATACTTGTGAGATCTTCTTGGATCGATTTACGTTGACCAGCTAACTTGCGTCGAATCTTCATGACTAACTGTCGTGTGTGGTATGACCAAAATTTGACTATTATGGGTCGTGGTAGTGTTGCTCTGCCTTTCCCGGCGTTCTCTGGTTGGCGATGTCTATTGTAGATTATATGGCTCATCTCGATGTCTGCCTTGGAGAGAGGGATCTGCAGGACTTCATTCACTAAGGAGATGATGACTTCGTCTGTACCTTCGCGATCACGTTCCTCGACTCCAAAAAAGCGAAGGCAGTTCCGTCGAGAATACTGCTCCTGTGAGTTTGCTGTATTCTGAAGTGTGCGGATTGCATCTTCATTCGTCTCACCAATCCGGGTTAATTGCTGAATCTTGCGGTTCTTATGGTCACCGGTGACTTCAATTTCCAGAAATCTGGCTTCCAGCTTCTATACTGTAGTTTGCAGCTCAGTTAGCCTCTTGTTGACTTCTGTCTCGACCAGCGACCAGGAGGAGGAAGCTTTTGTTGACAGAATGTTCTTGATGACTGATGTGATGATACTTTGGAAAGAGATGTCTGTTGGCCTTTCCATTGACCTTGTCTTCCTGGATGAGTGCTAGAAATGGTCAATGCAGGTATAATGGCAATTCAGGCTGTGAATAGTGTCCATAGAAGGCGTATAAAGTGTGAGATTAGCCGGTAACAAAAGGTCCTCTGCACTGTTCGCTTCCTCTGAATGTAAGATGTCCAGGACCCGGTTTCTGAATGGTAACACTGTAATGCACTGATGCATAGGATTGTCAGTCACTGCATATTCTAAACAAAACCTGGTCGAGAAAGTGGGTGCATGGGACTCAGCTAGCGTTTTCAAGTGTTAATATCTCACCAAATCTGCTTTATAAAATCAATTCATAGCTCCTGGCTGCTTTCTCTTCCATAATGTAAATGAAGTATTTCCAGTCAATTTAAGAGAGACAAACGAGAGAGTGTCTATATCATGCAGCAGATGGTCCTTGCAGACTTGCACGAGCATTGCACGAGCATTGAAAAGGTTTATAATAATACATAATAATAATATACACGATTTATATAGCGCCTATCACGATTGATAATCATCTGTAAGCGCTTTACAATTATATTATTACCCCGGTCATGGGATACAATGCAAACCAGCACACATTGTATAAACCATCTCCTCTCCCTGGGGAGTATTCCTTCCAAGCGCTCAGTGGGCTCAAGAAGATCGTTCACATAATGGCTTTCACCTCCTACCGGTCCCCATTATACACCTGGGTAGAGAGCAGCAATAGTGGATAAATTGTCTTGCTGAAGGACAAACACGGTTGGCAGTGTTCGAACTCGGGATCTCATGATCGGAAAGCGCGCGCTCTACCAATCTTGCCACACCACATGTATACGGACAACCATCACTAGAGTTTTTCTGCTCAGCTGGAAGAGACCCGGACGGGTATAGCAACTTTGAGGTCTCGGGTTCAATATCCGCGGAAGCCCAATTGTCTTATTTTCATTATATGTTATACTATAGGTTTTTCCGGCCAATTTCATACTTTTCTCACACAAATTCATACAAGCGTCATTCAAATTCACACATTTCTTGCTCACGGGCAAATTCGGTCATTCAAATTCATAAATTATGCATCTCAATTCGTTAACGAGCATCCCATTTTCAAATTAGAGCAATCAAAATCACCATACGTGCTTGCAATTTCATTTTCGGACACAGATATTTACGTTTCGTGCATTCAATTTCACGCGGTCAGCGAATTTACGTTTAGGTGGCATTCAATTTTATTTTCAGAAACTCAGTTTCCTTCTTTCTGCAGTCAGTTTAATTAATATAGCAATTTTTCCTAATAAATTGTATGCTTTTAGTCTGTTCTTAGTGCAAAATTACATGAAAATTAACACACAAGCGCGTCACTCACACACTATGCTTGCAATAACACAAAACCTTCACTAGCTGATCAGCAGACCAGTGTGCATGCCCTCCCTTATACACACATCGTGACATCCCAAGCACATATATATTGTAATATGTTTAAACGAAATAATTATATATCATTTTGTTTAAATGTTTGAATTTAAATGTTCATATAACTCTTCACAAACAAATGTATATTTCACTTGGCCAGTGGTGTTAAAGGTTAACACTGTTGTGAATGGAGGGTGGGAGCGGCCGGGGAAGGGAACGGAGAGACCGGGCCGTGATGGAGGGTGTTGTATAGATAAGTGTTAGCTTGAACGTGAATCAAATATGATAATTTTTGTTCTGTTGATTATCTTCATTTTGTCAGGATCAGACATTTTCTGGATTAAAGACCTCATCTCCGTCATTATACTGTACATCATTACCGTCAGTGCCTTCATCTTCGTGGTCATCGCCACGGTATCCTTCCAACGTGCCATAGTCATGATAGTGAAGGGTGAGAATCGATATTAACCCCGGCTCTAAAATTATTTTGTTTAACTTGAATATTGCAGTATGCCTGTTCGCCTGTGTAGAGAGCATCCTACTTTATGGTTCAGAGACATGGACCATGAAGAAGGCACTACAGGACCGGCTTGATGGGACGTATACTAGGTTACTTATGAGGGTACAAAATATTAGTTGGAGGGAACACAAAACAAAACCAGAGATCTATGGAAACATAC